>MJUU01020858.1:0-58084 GCA_002080025.1 Modiolus philippinarum
ATGAATATTAAAATAGTATTATATGCTTATACACATATTATGGACTTATTTTGAAATTTGAATGTCGAAAAAGGAAAAAGGAAAAAGTAGACTACTTGTCATTCGTGTAGATACAAGGCAGGTTGTTGTTCTCTTCACTCAAACTGATACCAAACGAAGACAATACGGATTTGTGATTATTTAGTATGTCCTCCCATGGTATGGTGGAGAGTTTGTATGTGGGGTTGCCAAATGAATTGTCAATGCCCATCTTCATTAAGCAGTCAATGTAGTGTCTTTTGCAGATAAAATGTAATGTTGTTTTGGGCCTTGTCAGCTGGTACGATAACAGAATTGTCATTAAGGAAGGACAATGCTTTTTCTACCTCGGGATCATCGAATATGCTTTTTGAATTGGGCTCATGGTTGTCTTAAAGCACCCATTCGAGCTACAATCAATGATTTTATGGACCTGATCCAGTCGGACAGTGTTTCAACATTTTCCTTCTCTCTCTTAGCCCATTGTTTGGCGTATTCCTCAACTGCGTCCATCAATATTTTAAAGTTATGTTTCCAATATATGGGTTGGGGTTCACGATATTTTGGACCTTTTGTGAAGAGATCACGTAGTTTCTCATTGCTTACGATATGATGAGGCCCCCTGTAATAACGTGACCAGCAGGAGCGTACATAAATGGGGGAGAGAGACAAGAACAGTCAGGTGGTTTTGATTTGAAGTCATCAATTTGGACATCCTGCAACACCCGTTTCTGATTGAAGATGTCAGTTGCAATTGGTTTTGTATATGTATAAGATATAAGAGGAACTGTTTGGTCTTTAAAGTATGGTGATATCTTGGCGGTAACATGTTTATTATGAAGAATATTGCCAAGATTGATGGCATCTAAGCATTTGTTTGTAAATTTGAGTTTTAAGAATGAACGACGTTTTTGTTCATTGGCAGATGTGCTAACAGGTTCAAATAGTCTGTGATGAGCAACATCTAGGACAACTGCGGTTAATTTGTATTCATGTGACGATGAATCTGTCACGGAAGAGTTTAAACAGATTCTATAAAATGAATGTAATTTTGAATGGGGTAAAGAGTATAGCTTTGTGCGTATGTGATGAATACCTAGGGGGACATTCATGTATGGTAGAAGACCAGTAATTGAAATGTCATGCAGATTTGGGGCAGTGCAGTATAATGTCGATGCCCGTGACTGCGTTGACGGTGTTGGCTTCCATTCAAGATATTTATCACATTGACAGAGCTACACCCCAAACTTGACAAAGTACCTATACGTTTTATATTATCATTGCAACTATAGGGTATTGCGGTTCCAAGCTTTTTAATCCAGTATTCTTCTCGTTGTAAACGGTATGGTGTACTTAAAGTTGGATTATTTGTGTGGTGATATATTTTCTCAAGGATTCTTACCTTCATGTTGACGATGGAGTGGTCTGGTTGATTGAAGTGTGTGTAGACATGACGAGTCTTGTTGTCTTTGACTTCGTAGCGATGTCCACACATTTTTTTATTCAATCTATCCTTGGTTTCTCCAATATATATCAAACCACACAGAGTACACTCTATACCATAAACTAGTTTTAGCGATGCGCAATTCAAGTCATCATATGTTCTGGCAGTGTAAGTTTTACCAGTCGAATTGCTGGTAAAAGTTGGATCTGTCAACAGCATGTCACAGGTTTTACAAGTTTTGATGCGGCATTTAGAAATGAAAACAAAATAATTGGAATCATCAAAAGATAAAATATCAGACAATTTAACATTACATGGCCTAATTTGTGGATTAGTTTCATCATGTCTGCCAGAACCTGATAGACTTGAAAAAGACGCCTCGAATGTTGTCTCTATCGGGGAAAAAGTATAGACACCTGATCTATCTGATGAATCCGTTTCTGTAAACTCATCAGTTTGGGACCTTGTTAACCCGGGCGACGTCCCAGCCGGTATTTGCTTCGTTTTCTTTTGTTTCATGACTTCGGAGTGTAGTGACTGGACGGATGATATCCTCGGGGACGATTTGTCCACCAGCAGAGATATCAACACAGTGGTTAAAATACATCGAAAAACGAATACCGAAGCAAGAACGAGGAAAGGGGAAATTCTAAAATCATAAATCCAAAATCAGGGCAATTGACAGCAACACGAATTGAGACAGTGTGACAAAGACAAAACAAATAAATAAAAAAGAACAAAAATGGTGATATAAATGAACAACTTATTCTCGAGGTGTTACAAGATAAAACAAACTGGATATCAGAAGTAAACAAAATAAAAAAGTCTATTCCGAAAGAATGATTAACTATTTTGAAAAAGGAAAACTCTAAGAAAAGTATTGTTTAGGTAATTTCTCTAAAGTCTAAATTTCTGTGGGAAGGAAAATTGAGGGATATTTCCACTTTGTCAAATAAAAGTGTTTATAATCTTTGTGTCAAAAATAGATTTAAAGAATTTACTGGTCACAATACATGGGCACATTTGTATTTTGACAATCAATACGATGACGAAAAATACTTTTTTGTGTTATGTCTATTCCTTTAAATTCGAAAGATTACTTGAAATTAAATAATAGATAATCAGATAATCAGATAATCAGATGGAAATTATTACAATGTATATTACCCACTAATAAAATATTGTTTAAATGGAAAATAACAAACATCACTTCTTGTTTCTGTTGTGGTGAAGAAGAGAACTACGAACATTATTTCATTAAATGTAAATTTTTTTATGTGAACTTTAAAATAAAATCAAAGAATTATTGGGTAAATTGGGCATTAATAATTATATAACTTTAAAACATTTGGTTATTGGTTACAAATTTTTTGACAATAATTACAATGACTTGAACTATCGTTTGACAATTTATATATCTGAACAAATGAAGAAAAGTCATAAAATGTTTTTGATATATTTGCAAGAGAGTTTAAGGGATATATCAAAAGAAATGCATTTTTTAAGAAGTCCTTTTTTGAAAAGATTTGTAAGCTAGAGTAAAATATTTGTAAACATCGAGATATTCTCAGAAACAATTGATTTTAAATATCTTGTAATTGAATATGATACTTTACTAGTATATTAGTTTTGATTTCTGATGCCTTATATATACTGAGCAACATAAGAAACGCACCACTTTTTTGATATTATCTAGCTCCATAGATATTTTAGCCATATCAGCCTTTTTCATGTATTTTTTAAAATTTAAATCTCCAGAACAAGCAAATCAATTTTGTTAAAAAAAATGTCATTTTCAAGTCACAGAAACGGTATGTGTTGAATGTGTGAGAAAACGAAAGTCAAAGAATTGCTTTTCTCAGAAAGGATTTGTTTTGAAGTTGTATTGTCAAAATTTACAAAAAACAGTAATTTTTAACCAAATCTTACAGGTAGGAGGAAAAAGGTTCAATTTTCATCCTTTTCAACAATTTTTGCATTTTGGGGTCAAAAAGTGTTTTTTTGAGGAAATGAATTTCAGATTTTTAAAAAGTTTCATTTTTTTCAGAATTTTGACTTTCTGATAAGAGAAATGATGTGTAGAAAATCAGAAAACGCACCAAAGGTGCGAAAGCCGAGTTGTGAATATTTGTTATTTTCATAAGTACATCATGGGATAGTTGCACATAAGCATATAAATTCTTTTATTTCAACCAAAGACTTATAATGCAACTTTTGAGGCTGTTTGAATTTGTCCTATCTTGACCAACAATTTGGCAGGGATTATAATCTAAGTGATACATATTTCTGATAGCTGCATGAAGTCAAAACATTACAAGTCCCTTTCCAAATAAACTTTGGGCAGGGGTTCCCCTTAAAATCTAGTTTTTTATTATTTCTGAAATTAAAAAAAATATGTATCAGAATACCTTTTTTTTTAAAAACTTTCCGTTTTCTAGTTTGGTACACATGGCAACCAAAAGCTCCACTATTCATTTCAAATCATTTCAGACTACCTCTGAAAAAATGTGGGCAGGGGTTCCCCTTATAATCCAGGTTACATACAAATTGCTGAAATCAAAACATTTCAAGCTCCCCATTCAAAAAAAAAGGCAGGGGTTCCCCTTATAATCTAGTTTATACATATTTCTGAAAGTGTGAAGAAATATATGAAGATTTTGTAGGGGTTCCCGTTATAATCTAGTTTATACATATATCTAAAATTGTGAAGAAATTTTAGATATATGTATAAACTAGATTATAAGGGGGAATATGTAGCAGAATACTGTTTTTCTAAGAAACAAATGTTAGTTTGATGAGATGATATAAATTCTTCCTGTGTGTAGGTGAAATTGAAACTAATGAAGACTTTCGACTAATAATGTTCCGTATATTATTCGTGATTTTTGATAATGATGTCCTTGTTTATTGTTTCCAGGTCTGTAGATGAAAATAAAACAAAAGTTTTCCAAATAAAACACTTTTTTCATTATACGGATGAAAATATGTCCGTGTACTATTACACTTGTCTGTAGGTGAAACAGAAGCCATTTCTAGTTATCTTTGCGCAATGCACTGATTAATATGGATGTGATATTCAACTATCCTCCGTCTTTATTGGCGCAGTTTATACAATATGTTTGTTTATAATTTTTTAAAGCTTTTATATGAAAATGAAGCCAAAGAAGATTTCCATATAACACACTTCTATCTTTATTGATAAAGTAATGCAAAGAATCCGTTTATCAAAATTTCAGATCTGCAAGCTTCCAATCAAAACTCATTCTTTAACTGAAAAAGAAACAAAACTGATTGTATTGCATTTCAAGATGGTTTATGCGATACATGAAGAGTTAAAACCATTTCAAGGGTAAATACTCCTCGAATTCCTTATAAAACTAATCACTTGACAACGCAAGCGATCTCGCTGTCTGCTTTGTCCCTTTTTTGGGAAGATGACAAAAGAGTAGGCCATCTAATATTTTAAAAATATTAACCCGCACTACTGAAAACATAGTGTAAGAGGTTCGTTTTAAAAGCTATACTATCATCTGCATTTTGCGACTTATTGAAGATTAGGTGATCGTTTTGTCGAACATTAACGAGGGGTGGACAGGGTTAAGGGAGACCGTCAGAAAGAGGCAGGGGAGAGGGAGTGGGAGAAAGGAGAAAAGGGGCAGGGGAAAGGGAACGAGAACTGGGAAAGGGAGAGAAGAAAATGAAAGGGATCCCGGGAGAGAGGAAGTCGGAGACAAAAAAGAGGGGAAAGGATAAAGGAGAGAGGAGAAAGACAACCCCTATCTACCCCCTCATAAACAGAATATAATCAAAAACATTTTCCAGTTGACAAAAATTTTCGACGGACAAACCACAGCACACTTGGCACGCACGTTATTATCGTAAAATAAACAAGTGCGATATACAACATCGACAGTCTTTTTAACAAAAATATGCATTTTCTTTGTACTATTTAACCCTTTATATTGAATTTTAAGAAACATTATTTTCTTGGCACTGTTCGACACTTGGACGTGAATTTTATGAAACGGCTAATTTTTTTTTATGTCATTACATATTTTCAAAGTACAAAATACATTTTTGCTGTTGTTTTTGATAAATTTTAACATCGAGCACAAATGTTACACCGGTAAATTCTGTCAGTAGGTCTGATTTTTCTGTTCTGGTATTGGTATCGTTTTGGTTTTTCGTTAAGTTGCTCAAATAGGCCGAAAATTTTGGACATTCATACTGTCATTTTCTTGCGATGTTTTAGTTGATTATCTTTTTATCTAATTTTTTATATTCTTTCTTTTTTTTATAATGGCTTATATTCACATTTTAGGCCCTTTTGGTAATTTGTTCTCTATCAGATTTCACACATATTTCGGTATAAGGATTTCCAAATGTTTTGATTTGATCTGCACAGAAGAGACATTAGTTGTCGAAATGCGCATATGAAGAATCTAAATTATCAGTAACCTCGGTATTTTGTTATTTATTTTGTTTATGCATGTTAGTTTTTGCAATTTCGCAACAAATGATGTTATATAAAGAAGCCCTTTCTGTCTAAATAACAAAATACCGAAAATACTATTAATTTATTTTCTGCATAAATTATGCGGATTTCGACAACTAATGTCTCATCAGTGTAGATCAAACCAAAACATTTGAAAGTCCATTAACCAAAAAAAACATGTTTAAACTGATAGAAAACAAATAACCAAATAGATTTGAATAGAAAAGCCAAAGTTCAGCTAAGGACAGAGCTATGCATGAGGGAGATACTCCTTAGTTTTAAATATTTAAACCGAAACAAATTCTAAATTTTTTCCAAAATGATACTGTTACAGCTTTTTCTTTCGTGCACGTTTATCTAGCTTTCTATGAAAACGCTTGAGACGTGCATTTTACTAAAAAAAATCATTTTTCTCTATTCATTAATTATGAAACCATTGTATTGTGGATGTTAATAAAGAAGACTACTACGGCGTGTTCGTCAATGTAAAAACTATTCTATGTAGTACGGTACTCTACAGTGTATACAAATCATGAAAATTATTTTACCGTGTAAGTTGTGAACGTTGATTTTAAAAACTACTATGCCAAATTCTTAAGTTTATGCCGATAATGAAACTCATTCTGTTATGAACGTTTATAATGAAACTCATTCAAAATGTACGTTTTCAATGAAAACCTAGTCAATAATAAACCAGTCTTCATGATATAGACCATTGTAAATTTGTCAGGCATTTATCATTCTAAGATTGCTTTTCAAAGTAACAAACTAAGTAAGATATTTTTATGATTTATACTTTACTATAAACACATGCAAAAAATAAAATAAAAATTAGGAGTCACCGGCCGTATAAGAATGAAATCTAATGTGTAAAATTTTTCGTCACATGCGCAATTTTAAACTCCCGTACTATCTTAAATATGTTGGTTGCACTAAATATATAGTTGTGAAACAAATTTTATAAAATTATGTTAGGAGCCCGCATGCGAGACCGCAAATGGGCAAATATATCCTTTTAGAAGTCATGCTGACCGGAAATGACGGAGTGGAACTTAAAATATAAGTAATATTGCATATGAGATACTTGCTCACGTGTTCATTTGAATAAATCGCTGCTGCTGGTGATTTGTGCTACTGCTGCTAGTTGAGATTATAATTTCTTAAGACTTAATTCAGTAAAAATTACGTAATACAGATGCCTGAATTTTGAATCGACAACATTTTCGTTGAATTTGGAGATCATGTTTTTCATCCAGCAATAGAGATTCCAATGGGAATAATCAGTGCTCCACTTTTAGTGGTAAAACAAAAACAACTATCCCAGTCATTTGACTTCAGCTTCAGATATATAGACGATATACTTTCTCTAAATGATCCAAGATACAAGGAATATTTACATCGGATTTATCTGAGCTGGCTTGAGGTTAAAAACGAAAGCGATACATCCAACTCTGCCTCATACCTCGAGCTTTTTCAATTCGTTGAAGAATATGGGCGTCTGATATCTAGGTGATATGACAAACATTATGATTTTTACTTCCCAACTGTTAACTTTCCCTATCTTGTCAGTAACAAACTTACCTCCCAGCGTGTAAAGTGTATATTTCACAGTTGATTCGTTGTTTTAGAGATTGTAGTTGATATATTATGGATATGGGTTAAATGAACATTAGACCATAACATATGTTTACTCAAACTTCAATAAATCTTACTGATTCGAAAATTATTTCCTCATCAGCAGCAATAGAACCAAAACATAGGAAAGCCCCAATTTCAATGCAAAAGATGTGTAAAACCAAACGAATCCGAATAATCAGTAATATCAAATATAGCTTAAGGACAAAACTACGATGGAGGGAGCTAAACCTTAGGTTTTAGAATGTACATAAATTTAGATAATAATCCCACATACACGTATACCATATCTAAGAAAAATAAAGAGCATACATTTGTTTGACCAACTCCATACTGCATAAAAAGACGAATTCCCTTATTAAATATTTTACTCTAGGATATAGGATAAATGAACATGAGGCCAAAACAATGAATTTAAATGACCTCTATTGTTATTTCGGAAATTAATTCCTCATCATATGTGTTATGGCCATGTATCAATTTTGTGGAAAGAGCAGAAGCACTATCACAAAAAATCGCTTCTTCCTCTGTATATTTTTCTACGATTCGGAGTAATTTTGCACAAAGTAGACTTGTTCTCTACCTACAACAATGTACCTTTATCTTCGTTCACCGTTCTTACGTGAGAAACATCTATGAATTTAACCTCTCAGTCGAGATTTTAGTTGTTCGTGAGGAATGATAATGAAGTCAAGGATATGTTCAACCTTTTTTACTTTTGACCCTCCAGAAATTCTATGGCCGTCACCAAGACATCATACATACATATGAAAACAGACATTTTCAGTAAGGTTCACGGATTCCTGGATTTGACATTACCGATTTTGACGTTATCCTGGTTTACCCACTGACAGTGTGACGGGTGGTGGATACAGAGCAGGACAAGCTTTCCCCTCGGGAATAATTTCAATAGTTTCAGAGCAGATTTTTCCCATAAGGTCCACTGTTAAAACTAAGATCTGATAAGCAGCCATGTTTTTTTAATTGGATCGCTACAATTAACTGATTACCGAGGTTAGCAATCTTTGTGAAGGACCTTCCATACATCACTCCTGTAAAGTTTGGTTGAATTTGCTTCAGTGCTTTCAGGGGAGAAGATGAAAATGTGAATTTCCCATAGGGCCAATGTTAAAATATGTTCCGTGTTGGTGGCCGTGTCTTTTGTCGGATCGGAACGAAATGAGCAATCTTTGTAAAGGACCTTCCATACATCATTTCGGTAAAGTTTGGTTGTATTTGCTTCAGTGGTTTCAGAGGAGAAGATGAAAATGTGAAAAGTTTACAGACGATGGTGATGGTAACCAATCCGAACGTTCAAAAGGTTTAAAATTATATTGACGCAAAACAAACGTAGGATAAAATATATATTACTGAGTCTTAAAAGTGTAATGTAGATATTAAGAATGTAACACCAGTGCAAGTGCGAGACAGGAGAATCTCAGACATCAAAGCATTATATTTTTAGTCTCTCAAAAGCTTGCTTAGTCCGAGTGATTGAAATCTTTCCTGAGGGTGTCGGAGATTCCCTTGTCTCGCACTTCAAGTATTTGATTTTACTCTTACTGTACACGCTGTATTTGCTCTAAAACAGACTAAACTCTACACAGAAATATCGTCCATGTTGTCTGTTTATTCAGGAGTTCTCTTTTTTTAACGTCAGAAATTCTGGAATGTTTATCCGAAATTGCAATATTTTTAAGACAATTTTTCTGTGACAGTTTACATCAAATGTTCCAAAATTTTATAAAATGTAAAGCAAAAAACATGATCACCAATAAACAAATAAATAGATATGGAGTAAATGTACATGGGCAAAAAACCCTATACATACATGGTAAGATTAAGCAAATGAAACAACGCTTTCGTTGTTATTCTCCATCTTGAAATCACCAGACCTTCAACAAAGAGCAAATACTCCTACATCATAGTAAGTTCAATACAGCCCCTAGAACCAGTTTGAGCGGAATTCACTTGCTAATTGTACATCCATTTATCTTCACTTTCGGTCGTGGATGAGGGGTCGTAAACAAACATCACATTTCAGGCGAAGTACTCTTACAACCACTGTCATCTGTTGCCGGACAAAGAGACCGATAGACAAAACAACATTTAAATGATCACAGGGCTCTCGTCGAGTTGATTGTAAGAAAACTAAGTAAGTAAGTAAAATCGGGAGAGGT
This sequence comes from Modiolus philippinarum, assembly GCA_002080025.1. NCBI lineage: Eukaryota > Metazoa > Mollusca > Bivalvia > Mytilida > Modiolidae > Modiolus > Modiolus philippinarum. The sequence continues at coordinate 9,773 of MJUU01020858.1, forward strand.
GGGCAATATATATAAACTGTCTATAAATCCAGTCAACGTTGAAACTTGGCCATTTCCCCGGATTTGCGATTATTTACGCTAATGTAGGGCCTAAAAATTTAAATATAACGGTCTATGGTAGGAACCCAACGGGGTTAGAATTAGAGACATGAATATCGAGATTGCATTCCCACCGAAGGATTTGTCTGTTCGGTTAATTAATGTACTTAAGTCTCATATTATTACGTGTCAAAATAAATTTGTAGTTCAGTCTATTTTACATCACTTTGGACTCACAAAGAGATGGCGGGGGCAGTGTAATCTGTCTGTTATGTCTGTGCATTATTCGAAGAACAGCCAAATCCCACGGTGGGAAGGCAATCTCGATATTCATGTCTCTAATTCTAACCCCGTTGGGTTCCTACCATAGACCGTTATATATATTAAATGTTTAATATAAAAGACAATGAGAAAGCGGAAGGTAAAATTTACGTTTTTATTAGATCTACATTACAATATCTTCAACGTAATAAGAAACAAAGGTGGTTAGCAAAAGTATCATGTAAACGGTAACAAAAAGACTTGAATACATTTTAATACTTGACGTATCAATGATACTTACTACGGTAAATTGATAACCTCCATCCTCCACCACACATGAAAGTGTTGTCATTTGTACAAATAACGGAACATTCTGAATCCTTATGCTTTGGATATTGCTGAATTCTGATCTCATTGCCACAGAAACATTCATTGAACTATAAATTGGAACAGAAAAAGTGTTCAGAAATATATTCTGCATATGTAATTCTAAAAACACTTTTGTGTTGTGTGATTTTTCATACTGCTTTTTTAATCGAAGGTACATCTAACAATTCTTTTATGTATAAAGTTAACCCGGGATAGTCAATGTGATGTTCATACGTGTGCGTATCTCATCGAAAGATAAATAAAATAATATTTAGAGTCGGTTAATGGACTTCCAAATGTTTTGGTTTGACCTGCACCGATGAGACATAAGATGTCGAAATGCACATTTGCAAAAAATAAACTAACAGTAACTTCGGTTTTTTATTATTAATTACCACTGGGTCGATGCCTCTGTTGGTGGACTGTTAGTTCCCGAGGATATTCACTAACCCAGTAGTCAGTACTTCGGTGCTGACCAAAGACCGATTTTATTAAAACTTGCAATATCGATTTTTTTTACAAACTTTTGTCGAAAACTGAGGAGTATCTCCCTCATGCATAGTTCTGTCCATAGCTGAATTTTGGCTTTTGTATTGAGCTACTTTTGGTTTTTGTTCTGTATCAGCTTAACACGTTTTCGGTTAATGGACTTCCAAATGCTTTGGTTTGATCTGCACTGATGAGACATAAGTTGCAGAAAATAAATTAACAGTAACTGTGGTATTTTTTATTAGTATAAAAAAATACCGAAGTTGCACAAAAACAGTAAATTTCGTCATGCTGTATACGTGTTTCAAGGAGTAACCTCTCATCAGCAGCATTAAAACCAAATAATATGGAAAGCCATAATCCAAAAGTAGTAAAAAAAGAAGTACTCATTTCTAAAAATATCGAAATAGGAATCCAAATCCAGTACCAAGGACATCTACCGAGTGCCATACACGGAATAAAGCCTCAGTATTTTTAAGGGGTTAGAATTTTGATAAAACTGTAAATTTTTATAACACGCAAGGTAAAATTTTCATGTCAGACAAGTCTGACTATTGGGCTTGTGATTAGAGCAGTATTTGGCTTTTCAGTAATTTGCGTTGACAATATCGTTTATTTGTTAGACTGAACAAAAAATGTCAGCTCTTTTTCCAGAGTTTTGAATGATATAATTTATTTTTATCAAGGAATAAATCATAAAATTGATCCAATTATTCAATACAATGACCAAAGAGACCACTTAACTGTTGAATGGAGTATACTCTGCAACAGTTTACAAATGACCAAAATACCACTGGCGGTAATATTTCATTTCTCTCTGTGATGCAGTAATTATCTGTGGTTCATTAATTAGCAGCTTTTCCGCGTTTTTCGTTTAATGGACTTCCAAATGTTTTGGTTTCATCTGCACTGATGAGACATAAGTTGTCGAAATGCGCATATGCAGAAAATGAATAAACAGCAACTTCGGTATTTTGCTATTAAATACCTTACGAGAAAAACTTGTTTAACTTATATACGTAAAAAGTAAAATAAAATTGAAATTCAATAAATCTGTAGGTTGGAAGTTACAGAGTATAAGTTTGAACTTGGAGTGATACATAGATTATATTTTTTTATATATTTTAGAGATATACACTTCAGCTATATGTTGGGCTGAAAAAATCTATGTAACCGTTTGATTCAGACATATTTTATACAGTTTACGAAACTGAAATTAGAGGCTAAGTGACTGAGCCTGTATCGCTCACCTGACAAACTGCTTAATAGCAGGTTTTCCTATGTTCATTGATTTCATTGGCTTTGTATCATCTTACTACCAGCCATAAAATATACTTTCACTGTAACTGAATCGGAATTAGCGTTTCCTGTAGGGTTTCCGACTATGGCATTGAAACTTCGATCTTCTATAAACCCCAAAATGCTCATTGTTACCTTAATTACAACTCTTCTCACCCTAAACCTGCAAGGATGCTATTCCTAAGTCGCAATTTGTAAGACTTAGGCGTCTTTGTAGTGATGAAGAAGATTTAAGAATACAGTGTAAAAAATGACATCGTTCTTCACTTCAAGGGGGTATCCCAAAGCTGTTGTTGACAGGGCCTCGGAACCCGTTTGTAAACAGAGTACACAACATATTCTGCGTCCAAAATGCAAGTCACAAAAGGACAGAGTACACTCTTGTTCCCAATTACCATGCCCACAACATAGCCATCCGCAACATTCTCTTGAATAATTTTAAGAGCATTGTTATAGAAGACAATTTGATGGCTGATGTTTTTCAATCAGTGGCTTTTCGTCGCGGAAAATCTCTACGCGAGCATCTAGTCAGCAGTAACTTAAAATCTAAAGTTTTGCCGGGTAATTACAGCGGCACTAAAGGATGTAGCAGACCGAGATGTGTAACCTGCCCCCTACTCTCGAAACCAACGAAATCCGAAGCCCTGACAACACATTCGCCATACATAACGGATACACCTGCACCACACAGAATCTGGTATATGCTAACATATGTTGGCAACGTCAAAAGATATACGCAGGGGAGACCTGTCGCCGACTGGGTGACCGTTTTGCGGAACACATTTTCCCTGTCCGTAATAATACGGACTGCCCAGTCGGCAATCATTTCAGACTGCCTAACCACTGCCCACAAGATATGCAAGTAGCAGTGCTTATAAAATTACATGGTGGTCAGGAAAATAGACGTACGTTGGAACAACGGATTATATTCAGATTGGGTAGTTTAAACCCAAAGGTTTAAACGTAAAACAATCATTCTATGACTAACGAGTCTCGATGTCGTATGATTTTAATTGGCTAATATGTTGATACCAGTGTACACACAATGTCAAAAATTTTTTACCTGTATGAAATACATTATTATTTTTAAACTATTCCTCAATTCTTCACGACCCACTTGACGACGGCAGATTTGCCGAAATATATCGGTGGACCCTTTTATTGTTTCTACTCTTTTATTTTGCCATGTATTGTTTGTAACTTGATCTTATATTTTAGATTTTGCGTTTATCCTTTTAACAGCTCACATGCTCATGTATCTCGTTATTTTGTCATATTTTGACTGGATCGGAACGAAATGAACAATCTTTGTAAATGACTTTCAATTCATCATTCCTGTAAAGTTTGGTTGAATTTGCTTCAGCAGTTTCAGAGGAGAAGAGGAAAATGTGATTTTTTTACATAGGGTCCTATGTTAAGCCTATGTTTCGCGCTTGCGGCCATGCTTTTTTGACAGAATGGCACGAAATGAGCAATCCCAGTAAAGGAGCTTCAGTGCATCATTCCGGTAAAGTTAACGAACTTTGCTTCAGTGGTTTCAGAGGAGAAGAGTCAAATGTGATTTTTCCCAGGATTCTTTGTTAAACTTATGTTCCGCACTGGCGGCCATGTTCTTAACGGATCGGCACAAAACAGCAATCTTTGTGAATGAGCTTCTACACATTATTCCTGTAAGTTTTGGTTAAATTTGCTTCAGTAGTTTAAGGGGTGAAGAAATAAATGTGAATTCTGCCACAGTGTCCAATGTTAAAACTATGTTCTGCGCTGGCGGCCATGTTTTTCACCGGATCGGAATGAAATAAGCAATTCTAAAAAAGACATTTCATACATAGCTATATTTGGTATTACTGATTTTTCGGATTTGGTTTGGTTTTATGCATTTTAAACATTTTATCAAATTGTGGATTTCCTATGTTTGGGTTCTAGTGCTGCTGATGAAGAATTGATTTTCAAAATGGCCATACAGCTCATTTAAAATTGCAGTTGGAGTTAACATATGTGTTGTGGTCTCGTGTTCATTTACTCCACATTTTGAATACAGGAGTTTGTCTTTTAATGCAACCGCCATGCGCGGTCCCGGCTTATGAATAGGCCCGCAGCATCCTCTGAGCTTGGAGTATGAGTCTTCCTAACAGAGGACCCCGAGGGAACCCCGGGATATAGAAATAGGACCTAGTATCTCCGGCTTGCGGGGTGTGACCCCTCCTAAACGGGGGCTGACCCCGAGGGTCCCGGGATATAGAAATAGGACCCATTCCGTGGTTGTGCGGGATTAATAAATACACAACCCATCTTTCGGATGGGATGTAAACTCAGGTCCACGTGTTGGAAGAAATGCCACGCTTCCTGCACGTTAAAGAACCCTTGTAGCAAGCTCCTTTTGGGGTGGTCCGTAGGTGATCGGCTACAAGGTTAAATTCCCCGCCCTTGACAATTTCTCCCTACTTTTCCAGTGGCAGTCAGAATTTCCCGTCCCATGGCCCTTTCCATACCCCAAAGTGATTATTTATTAACAAACTTGTTCTCGTCTTGATATAGCTGAAATATTGCTGAGTAGACGTTAAACAATATTCAATCAATCAATCAATCTTTTAATGCAATGTGGAGTTGGTGGAACAATTTTGATTACACTTTTATCTAAATTCTAAAACCTAATTTTTTACTGTCCTTGGCTATATTTAGTACTACTAATTTTTCGGATTTCGTTTGGTTTTATGCATTAAGAGCATTTTGTTAAATTGTGGATTTCCTATGCTTGGGTTCTAGTGCTGCTGATTTGATTTTAAACTTATTTTATTCAATAAAGAAAAGGATTGGGCAACATGCAAATCCTATACAAGCCCTCTGCCTAATTACATGCATAAGGGATACAGTACAAATAACAAAACATAAATAGAAGCAAAAATGACTAGCATTAACACTAGTGAGGCTCCTCATGGACATACCAAGAAACCAATTTGCAAGTAATCATTAATTATTCAACAGTACACTTACAATCAATAATTAATTACTGAAAGAAAGGGTAATTTAAATATGTTTATACATAATATGGTAAGCAAACAGTCAAAAGGAATCTAAGAATCATAAACACCCGTTAACAAAATAATAAGCATAAAATAATAATAAATCTTCAATTAGCAGGTATTTTAGAAGTCCATGCTGGTGATGAGGAATTGATTTCCGAAATGGCCATATATCTCATTAAAATTTATTGCAGTTGGAGTTAAAAAACAACGGCAGTAGAATTTCGAAGGATCAAAGAAAGCTATGATAACAAAAATCAAAGTCCAAAGGAGTTAACATATGTGTTGTTGTCTCATGTACACTTACTCCATATCCTTTTGTAAAATATCATTTCTGTAAAGCTTGGTAAAATTTGCTTAAGAAGTCTCAGTGGAGAAGATGAAATGTGATTTTTCTAATATGGCCCTGTGCTTAACCTAGGGTCAGCGCTGGCGGCCATGTTTAAGACGGACCGGCACGAAATGAGCAGTCTTAGTAAAGAAATTACCATTCATCATTTCTGTATAGTTTTGTTGAATTGACTTCATTAGTTGCAGAGGAGAAGATGAAAAGGTGATTTTCCCATATGGTCCTATGTTCCGCGTTGGCGGCCATGTTTTATGAAGGATCGGCACGAAATGAGAAATTTTACATCATTTCTATAAAATGTTGATGAATTGGCTTCATTAGTTGCAGAGAATGAGAAGAACACGTTATATTTCCCGCAGGGTCTTATGTTAAATCTATGTTTCGCGCTTGTGGTGATGTTTTTATACGGATCGGCAAAAAGGAGCCTTAATACATCATTCCTGTAACGTTTGGTTGAATTTGCTTTAGTAGCAGAGGAATAGATGAAAATGTGAATTTTCCCATAGGGTCCAATGTTAAAACTTTGTGCCGTGCTGGTGGCCATGTTTTGCGTTAAGGACCTTACATACATCAGTCCTGTAAAGTTTTGTTGAATTTGCATCAGTAGTTTCAGAGGAGAAGATAAAATGTGTAAAATGGACGAACGGACTTACGACGGACGCCAAGAGATGGCAATAGCTCACACTGATCCTCCGGGTCAGGTGAGCTAAAAACGGAAAAGGGGCTATGTTGCGGGAAAGTGAATAATATGGATTTCTTATTTTATCAGGACGCCACAATGAAAATGCTGAGAAAAGAAGAACATTCCGGCTTGAAAATCAAGTCAAATCCACAAACGACTCGAGTTTTGTATTATGTGCCAATCGAATGCGCCGTGTGTTAATGTCGATCTACCTTAATTTCAGAAATAATCATCATCAAGTGTTTCTAAAATATCAACGTGATCTGCTCACCACAAGGCTTTCGGAATTAATAATCTTTCATCAAATGTTAGCATGACTGATTTACATCAAAAATTGCTTCATGTAGTCTTCCTGCATGATAACTTATACCGTGATAATAATAACCACTATTTAGAAAATTTCGATGTAAATGTTTACCTCTAATTATATTTTAATGTTTACATCTTGATCATTTTTGAATATTTTTGTAAAATGTAACATGTAAAAGTTAACCCCTATATTCCGTGTTAATTTTTAATTCTAATCCCTCGGCAATTTCTCATCTTATTAAAGTTAACCTCTACCCCAATATAGTCCCAAATAAATAATAACATCATAAGACAAAATAAGAGGTGTTTCATGAGACAAAAACAAGGTGTCTATATACTTTAAGTAGTAGTAAATTACAATTTACCTACCAACCCAGCAAACGGAAAATATATTTCACAGTTAATACGATATTGTAGACTTCTAAATCAGACACTGACTTTGTGGAAAGAGCAAAAGCACTTTCACAAAACTGCTGAGTCAGGGATATGTTCAGCCTTTGTTACTTTCGTCACTTCAGAAATTCTATGGCCGTCACTACGACATCATTGAAAGACATGTCGGTGTCACAAATGAAAACGGACATTTTCAGCTAGATTTATGTGTCCCGGATTTGACATTACTGATTCTGACTTTACCCTTGATTAACCCAATAACAGTGTGGTGGGTGCTGTATACAGAGCAGGACACACTTACCCTACAGGAGCACCTGATATCATTTTGTTGTTTTGAGAGTTCAGACTGTTAGTGCTTTAGTTTTTAGTGTTGTATTTGTAATGTTCTATTACAAAACAGAAGAAAATGTTTTTCATCTTCAATTGCGTTGCATGTTTTGCACAGACGCTGAACTCCAAGAGAACAGCGTCTGTGCAAAACTTGCAACGCAATTGAAGATGAAAAACATTTTCTTTTGTTTTGTAATAGAAATAATACTTTAAGACAAATTTTGTATAAAAAAATTAAAGACAGTGATCCAAATTTCTTTAACTTGACAGACGAACAAACAATCAAAAACTTATTAAACCAAGCTTCCTCCCAACAAGTAAAAAATATAGGTTCCTTTTTAAAGCAGTCTATGAAACTGAGGTCAGGGGACTTAGGTTGATTAACTTGTTGATATGTATAAATGTTTGTTATACCTATTGTTTATTATTTGTCACAAACATTATATGTTTCATGACAATAAAGAATTTGAATTTGTGTTTTTTTTTGTGGGTGTGTACTGTGTTTGTTCTTTCGTCTTCTCGTGTTCTTGTTTTTGCCTTGTCATTGACTCTGTTTTATGCAATTTGTGGCTTTTTTCCTTCGGTTTTTTACTGCCGTTGTTTTGATGAATTCCTTCACTTTATCAAAGCAGCACTTTGAAAGTACATTTTAAAATTTTGGATAATTTTCACGCTACATCAGTCGTTTGTTTTTTTTTCTTGACGTACTAATAACTATGTTATCTTCCGTTTAAAAAGCTTTTGTGTTGTGGAAATTTTTAAGCAAGAAAGTAAGTTGATAATCAGTCTGTAGAAGGATTTCCCTCTACTAGAGGGTGTAAACCCCTTTTTTAGACCCGGGACTTTTGTCTTCTTATGGACTTCATAGGCTCAAAAGACATAGAATTTTGGACTTGTACTTCAAGTTAAAAAAAATGGACTTAAATTTTGGTCGTACTCTTGACTTCTTGACTTTAGGGGTTAGGGGGTTATATCCTCAGACTAGAGAGCAAAGAATCACACCATTTCAATTCAGTTTTGACGATTAACTTTATTGGTTAAGTTTGAAAGGACAATTGGTCATGAATCTATGAAAGTTAATATATTTCTCGTCAGTTTGTGGTATGTATTTTCTGTTTAAAAAACTTAATCACATTTTTACACTAGTTTGGTCAGTGGAAATCGCAAATTGGCAGAAAATTTTCATTATAACAAACAAATTTTGTTTATTGCAAATAACATGACTGTTACGCGTATAAGTAAAGTACATGTGTATAGTAGACACAGTTGTCCTTCGAGGTTGTGTTTTTGGAGCGTTTTGGTCCTATTTTTGGAGATTTGAGAGAAATTTTGATAGTTTCCTGATTGTGACCTTATTTTGTTCTGTTTAATGTATGTGTAGATGGCACAGGGGCCAAAATAAGTAACAGAATGAAGGAACGATTTAACTTTTTTAGTTTCTTGTAAAATTAAGGACTTTGCGCATGTTTTTGTTTTGTGAAGAGTTCGGAAAAAATGTCGTGGTTTAATTTTTTGTCCTGGTTTTTTTTTCAAAAATCGCATAAAAATAAAACTTAAAATTCACATCAAACATATTCCTTTTATCAAAATTAAATTTGTTTGATCAATAGTTTATTGTCTGACAATACGCTTGATAGAAAAATTGAATTTAAATATCGGTTTACAAGAGAAGTTAGGAGTATAAAAAGAAGTGTATTTACAAAGGAATTAAACGCTGAACTATGAAGGGCGGATTTTCAGTTTTTAGAAACATTTAGAATGTGTCATGCGTTCACAATATATCATCAAGTATCTTTAGTAAGAAAAACTTGCATATATCTATTGATAAATAAACCATTTATGTTGTGATGGTGTTGAGATATAACGAAATTAAAGAATTTATATTAAATTGGGGATTTCCTTCCTTTTCCTTTAGAGAACCACTAAATGATTTTAAACCTAATTTCGCGAGAATTGTGTTTCTCCAAATGTTGTTACTTTGGTGTTTATTCGCATAATGTTAAGTTAAACATTGGACCCTATGGGAAATGCATAAATCTATTTCTTGACAGCCGCTGAATATATTTAAACGAAACATATATGTGGTGCTGACCAAGTGTTGTTCTTAAATGCCAATCCATGGGGTTATGACCAAGTGTTGTTACTGTAGTGCCAATCCGTCATCAAACATTGTGGCAAGCGGATAAATTATACTTTTACAGATAGACCATATGGAAATTGCATGCAAAGATTTTCTTCGAAAAAAATCAAACCAAACGTGGCATAATTTACTTACGAGGTGCTGATTGTTACTTTTGTGCCAATCCCCCATCCAAAACTGGGGCTAGTAGGAAATATTGTTAAACATTGGACGCTGCGGAAAGACCATTCGAGGATGTTTCCTCTGAAACAACTAGGCTAATTAGAACCAAACTTAATCACAATATTTCTGAAATGGCTTCCTTCAAAACAAATATATTTTAAGTCTGCACTTTTGATCTACGTTCAAATTTCTCTTCTAAAATCATTTGGCCAGTTTAGTCCGCGACTAGATGTATCAGCCTTTGTCCAGGTGAAAGATAGAGGCTCTTGAGAGCGTCTTGTTTTGAAGTAGTTTCTTTTTAATACTTAAGACACACAATGAATTATTTTTTTCATTAAAGTCTCCTACTTAAATGTCTACAGTGTTGTGTGTACAACACAGTTCTGCCTTATGTCTTGTGTCATTTAAATGTTTACATCTAATCTAGTGTTAATATTTAAGTCTCATCCCATATAAATGTTACATGTAAACTCAATGTTTATGTTTAACTCTTTCACAATGTATTAAGCATATCTCTAATTCCATGTAAATGTTACATTTAAACGCAATGTTTATGCTTAACTCTTTCACAATGTAAGCATACCTCTAATTCCATGTAAATGTTACATTCAAACGCAATGTTTATGTTTAACTCTTTAACAATGTAAAAGAGTACCTCTAATCAAAGGTAAATGTTACATTAAAACTCAATGTTTATGTTATGTAAAATCATACCTCTAATCCCATGTAAATGTATTCCCTACAAATCGTTGCACACAGGTAAGGTGTCATTTTGTCATGAGCGAAAGCAGTATCCTTCAAAAAATGTCTGTTTGCGTCATCTCTATAACATCCTTCGTATTCTGTAAAATATAATGAATACTTTTGTAGTAACAATATTGATGTGAAATATGCCATCACAAACGGGGGTCACACCTTAATCATCGAAGTGAATAAAAGGAGCAAGGTATCGTTTTGATAATACTTTTATATCATATTAAGTTCGTAAGGTAACATTTACAAAAATAATATAAGTTCGCAAATCAATATATAATACAATAATAAAATAATACAATAATAATACATTAAGTTCGCAACGTAACATGTACAGAAATAACATTAAGTTCGCAAGGTAACATGTACAAAAATAACATTAAGTTCGCATAGTAACATGTACAAAAATAAACATACAATAAGCTGCACTTAACAACTAAATCAGGGCAATCTGACTTTGTTCATAGAAACCTAACTTTTAAACCTTCACTCTATATCCATTCTTGGTGTGAATGAAAACAAAGATAGTAAAAAGTGGCAGTGTTACTGCAACGAGAACACCAAGGAATATGACTTGATAGGGTCTGTAAGTCTCGTCATGTGACTTTCGAGAATCCACGATAAACAGGCAATTCGAAAATGTTTCCCGCCTAAACATGACGTCTTAGGATTATGACGTTCAATTTTTTGTTTCAAACGTCATATATCTTTGCTAAAAATGTAACTTTCGGGTACATTTTTTTGATCCCGGAAGTTCCAAAATTGTACGAGACTTACAGGCCTTATAGATATTCTTAAGGTCAAATGTGTTAGCTGTTTTCGTCAACTTGCAGGCAGAATGCTGAAAACCTAACAAAATGGCAGTTTTGTTGAATTGTCCAAACAGTAAATACCATAGTATTATTGCAAAATGTTTTCCATATTGGCATTGTTATAGTTTCAAGGTAAGCCATCTTGGCCTGATGTGCAAGCCGAAGGCCAATGAGACCTTCCCAAGATCTACAACTAGATTACACATTAAAAACATTACACAATTATAACTTTATTAATTAACTTCATTTCCATGAATTGTATCAATGGCTTTCCAGCATTTCTTAACTTTTAATTTTGATAGACCTTCTGTCCTGTTATAGCCAGGCATCAGTCGACAAGTTACACACTACTGGATTACTGTAATATTTTCATAAGGAAAGATGAAGAAAAATCAAGAAGATTGATGAAACCCAATATTCGACTAAAATCTATATTGGCCTAGTTTAGGATATACTGGCATACTTTGTCATTCGTTTTGAATTGGCAGTTTTAAACATATCAAGGCAAATACACTTAATTTAATTAGTAGTAATGAATTATATGAGACATCTTTGAACCAATGAAGGACTTTTAAAGAATATATTAACGTATGCATTTGCTTACTGACCAAGGTATTGAGTAAGATATGCAGCATTTTCATCAGAAACTGTAACATTTTTCTTCCTCCGTATATTTTTTTTATCCATTATAACTATAATAAGAACAGAATGATGCATCATGATTGAGGGTGGGGTGGGGTTGAAGGGGTCTCAACCCGGAATACTACTTTATTTTTACTTTACTTAATCAGAGATTCCTGAAATCCCGAACTACAAAGAAACTTAAATATTGATGAAATTCCGATTCGCCGTGAATTTATATCCCGAAATCTCGGGCTTTTTATATGATACCAACAAGCACGAAATCCCGAGCTTAAAACATCTAAACCCGACACCCCGAAAAAGGGCTGCCCCCTCATGATTACTACCTCACCTGCTTGTTATACTGACTTACTGAAACATGGCATCACCTTTGACCATCCTCCAATGTGCGGCACACATATTGTGGATTCAGTTTTGCCTTTCGGAGAAAACCCATTTCTACAACTCATTTCATATGTTTTAAAAGCAGTAAAGACATTGTCGTTTATCTGTACTCCGTTACTATCAGTACTTGGATTACGGCACTGTAATACTGAAAAAGTACCTTCATGGCATTGCTGAGTCACAAGTGAGTCACAAGCTATATGCTAAAAGACGTTTGCTCAACTAAGTAGTATCTCCCTCATGCAAAGCTATGCCCTTAGCTGATTTTGGCTTTATTATTATGGCTATATTACATTTAGATCTCATTGGTTATTAGTTCTCTCTCAGTTTTTAACATCTTTGAGTTTATGGTCTTCCAAACGTTTAGATTTTATCTGCACTGAAGAGACATAAGTTGTCGAAATAAGCATATGCAGAAAATAAATTCACAGTAACTTCGGTATTTAGTTATTTATTACCACTGGGTCGATGCCTCTGTTGGTGGACTGTAAGTCCCCGAGGGTATTCATCAGCCCAGTAGTCAGTACTTCGGTGCTGACCCGAAAGCCGATTCAATTTGGAACCTTACAATATCAAAATTTTTGTAAATTTTATTGAAAACTAAGGAGTATCTCCCTCATGCAAAGCTCTTTCCTTAGCTTATTTTTGCTTTACATTTAGATCTCATTGGTTATTTGTTCTCTCTCAGTTTTTAACATCTTTGAGTTTATGGTCATCCAAACGTTTAGATTTTATCTGCACTGAAGAGACATAAGTTGTCGAAATGCGCATATGCAGAAAAAAAATTCACAGTAACTTCGGTATAAAGTTATTTATTACCACTGGGTCGATGCCTCTGCTGGTGGACTGTTAGTCCCCGAGGGTATTCACCAGCCCAGTACTCAGTACTTCGGTGCTGACCCGAAAGCCGATTCAATTTGGAACCTTACAATATCAAAATTTTTGAAAATTTTATTGAAAACTAAGGAGTATCCCCCTCATGCAAAGCTCTGTCCTTAGCTGATTTTGGCTTTACATTTAGATCTCATTGGTTATTTGTTCTCTCTCATTTTTAACATCTTTGAGTTTATGGTCCTCCAAACGTTTAGATTTAATCTTCACTGAAGAGACATAAGTTGTCGAAAATGCGCATATGCAGAAAATAAATTCACAGTAACTTCGGTATTTAGTTATTTATTACCACTGGGTCGATGCCTCTGTTGGTGGACTGTTAGTCCCCGAGGGTATTCACCAGCCCAGTACTCAGTACTTCGGTGCTGACCCGAAAGCCGATTCAATTTGGAACCTTACAATATCAAAATTTTTGTAAATTTTATTGACAACTAAGGAGTGTCTCCCTCATGCAAAGCTCTGTCCTTAGCTGATTTTGGCTTTACATTTAGATCTCATTGGTTATTTGTTCTCTCTCAGTTTTTAACATCTTTGAGTTTATGGTCCTCCAAACGTTTAGATTTAATCTGCACTGAAGAGACATAAGTTGTCGAAATGCGCATATGCAGAAAATAAATTCACAGTAACTTCGGTATTTAGTTATTTTTACCACTGGGTCGATGCCTCTGTTGGTGGACTGTTAGTCCCCGAGGGTATTCACCAGCCCAGTACTCAGTACTTCGGTGCTGACCCGAAAGCCGATTCAATTTGGAACCTTACAATATCAAAATTTTAGAAAATTTTATTGAAAACTAAGGAGTATCTCCCTCATGCAAAGATCTGTCCTTAGCTGATTTTGGCTTTACATTTAGATCTCATTGGTTATTTGTTCTCTCTCATTTTTAACATCTTTGAGTTTATGGTCCTCCAAACGTTTAGATTTAATCTGCACTGAAGAGACATAAGTTGTCGAAATGCACATATGCAGAAAATAAATTCACAGTAACTTCGGTATTTAGTTATTTATTATCACTGGGTCGATGCCTCTGTTGGTGGACTGTTAGTCCCCGAGGGTATTCACCAACCCAGTACTCAGTACTTCAGTGCTGACCCGAAAGCCGATTCAATTTGGAACCTTACAATATCAAAATTTTTGTAAATTTTATTGAAAACTAAGGAGTATCTCCTTCATGCAAAGCTCTGTCCTTAGCTGATTTTGGCTTTACATTTAGATCTCATTTGTTATTTGTTCTCTCTCAGTTTTTAACATCTTTGAGTTTATGGTCCTCCAAACGTTTAGATTTTATTTGCACTGAAGAGACATAAGTTGTCGAAATGCGCATATGCAGAAAATAAATTCACAGTAACTTCGGTATTTACTTAATCATAAATTATAAATATATTCGGATAAATTTGACTTTCTGTTAGAAAATTGAAAAAAGTTAGTGAAGCGAAGCTTTATTTAAAGATCTCCTTTTTTCACATAAGTGATAAAAATTTAACGGTAAACTGAACTTTTTGATAGTGTAGGTTTAACATAAGCAAGGTTTTACAATGGATGAATGTGACAGAATAAACTAGGTCAGGATTGATGAAATATGAGAATGCTCAAAAAGGTGTAAAAAATAATGTTTAATTACTTTTATGTGTAATTGTTTGCTTAAAATTATGGGGTAAACCAGGAAAAAGAATCTGTATTCACTGCGACAACCTAGTCTCTGTTCAAGTCATAAATCATGGTCGTTCACGAAGCAGATTTTTACAGGGTTGTCTTAGAGAAATTATTTTCATATGTGCTACTACTGACTTTGAGCTTAAAGCAGTGCATATTTAGAGCGAATGTAACAGAATTGCGGATTTACTGTCCAGGTGGAGCTTGTCAACAGAGTATGAAGTTGAATTTTTTAATATTATGTCAGGCCATCACTGTGTAGAGGTTCAATTTTTTGATGAATTTTTCAGGTTTCAGCATGATTGGTGATTTAGATTTGCTGAAAAAAGAAAGTAAAATTTCCCTGAAATCTGCGTTTGCAACAGGAACTCAGAAAAATCTAATGATACAGTGGAAATCGGTTTTTTATTATTTTGTAGTTTTTACAATTTAAATGCATTACCTTGTAATTTAGATACTATTTGTTTATATGGTCAATTTTTAAGTCGATCTTTTCAAAGTGTTGATTCAATTAGAAATTATATTCAGGGTGTTAAATGCATGCATTTGATGTTTGATTTTTCATTTCCACACGTTGATACTTTTTATTTTAAATTATTTTTAGAGGGCTTAGAAGAACCAATCCACACACTGTCAAATCAGCTCTACCTATCACTCCGCCTATACTACTTAAAATTTATGAAGTTCTTGATTTTAACGATAAAAACAAAGTTTCTTACCAGTGTTTATTTTTGTTTACCTTTTTTCTAATGTGTAGGAAATCTTATTTAGTTGGTACTGTGGAAGATCCATCCAAGTGTTTAAAAAGGCGCGACATTTTTTGTTCTAACTATTCAATTCGGAGAACGTTTATTGTCCCTCCCTTTAGTTCATATAGAATCTTCTCCTCTTTGTCCGGTATCTGCCTACATGTTAATGTGTAAAGTTTTTGTTGTTCAAAACTGTTCTCCTGCTTTTGTGGTTAGACGTCCAAACGGTAAATTAAAAGCCATTTCATATAAGATGTTTAACATTTTTTTGAAAGAAGTACAGGGTTAAGGTTTCAACCCATAGTTTTCGAAGAGGTGGTGTTACATGGGCCTTTCAAGATGGAGTTCAATCTGATTTGATTCAGTTAATGGGCGATTGGAAAAGTTCTGCGTATAAGTTCTATTTAAGATATGACATGAATGATAAATTAACAGTAGCTCATAAAATGTCAAATTTTTAGTTTCTATTTATTTCTATTTTGCTGTGTATTTTTTATTATCATTTTAGGGGTTAAGGCTTGGTGCAGAAGCACACTGCTTATATCAGATTCTATGTGTGTTTATTTTCCTGATCTGAAGAATACAATGATTTATGCTTTTAGAGGATTAAATTGTTATAAACCAGGAAAAAGAATTTAGTGTTAATGAATATTGTTATATAATTATCCACGTTGGAACCAATGATATTGGAGATATATCTAGTGAACAATTTCGAAAGTATATAGATTTGATTATTGCAGAGATCAGGAAATCGAATACCAATTGTAGTATAATTTTATCTTCTATTTTGCCTAGACCAAGAGATTTTCATGTATCTAATGTATCTGTTTGTAGTTTTAATAATGTTTTTAAAGAACTTTCTGAATCTGGTAGAAAAGTCAAGTTTATGAATTGTAGCAGATCCTTTTATGATAGGTTTGGCAAGCCAATTTACCCACTTTTTGATCAAAGAGACAAACTACATCTTATACACGCTGGTATTCAGAAATTTATTCATTGCATTGCTAATACTTTGGTCCATATAAACGTGTTATTGGTACTGTCGGAGGCTGTAAAAGTTCTGACCTCTAATTTTACGGAGAAAGAACTTGTCAGCAGATCCTTCCTCTTTTAGTGGTTAATCGCCTTTTTTTTGTACATAACTTTTTGTGTAAGAAGGTCAATAAAAGCAGATCTCTTCATTTATCCTCGATCGTATAGTGGTATTACACCTGTTATTCAGGAGACCGGGGTTCGATTCCCTGTCGAGGACACTAGAGATGCTTGATGTTGACTTATTCTTAATTTTGACCTTTTTATTCTTACACTTTTTTGGCGGACCTTCGGTTTGGCGGGTTTTTTATGCTTGATAAATTAGTCAAAATTATATTTATTACTAATATATATTTAACGTATCTATTTATTTTGTCACTGTTGTTTCGTGCATATGTCAATCAATAGAACCTAATTAAAGTTTTTTATTTATTTATTTCTTGTTATTTTTGGAGTAATTTGGATATCTTTATGCACATAAAAATGTTTAATTACTAAAAAACATTTAATCTTCTTTTTGAAATTGTTTTTCTTGGCTTCCATAAATTTTCTTCTAGTATTTATTGTTCCTTTAATTGGCCACAATCTTGTTTTTATTTTTGTTATGTTTAATTTTAACTGGACATGTATTTTATTACAGGTAAATGTTTACCTGTTTAGTGCACACCTTTCTTTGTTACATTTCAAGATTGGTATGCACAGTGTCAACATGTATTTATTTCTAATCCGCTCGTCGACCATGAATTTCAAATTTTGTTGAAGCGTCGATCAACATTTGTATTGTTTTTACCCACCCACCCCATTATCATATTTCAATTGTACTTGATTATGCGGGTTTTTTTTATATGTTTGATAAATTAGTCAAAATATATTTATTACTAATATATATTTAACGTATCTATTTTTTTTTGTCACTGTTATTTCGTGCATATGTCAATCAACAGAACCTAATTAAAGTTTTTTATTTATTTATTTCTTGTTATTTTTTGGAGAATTATGAAAACAAAATAGGCGGTTAATTAGCAAAAAAGTGCTTCTAACAGGACAAAAACAAAAAGAGTTCGAAAATCTCACTGAAATACTAAAACCTGGGGGAAATAGAGTCAAACTTCATTGACAATTCTTAACGGGGATGTATTTACGAATGTTTAATCAAAATATTTGTTGAAATATAAGATACTTACGCTTGCCTAACTGTTCACTCAGAGGCGATCTACGTATGCTTACCAACTGTCTACTCAGAATCGAGCTACAGCAAATATGGTGAGCAACTTGTTCATTGAGATATCAGCTAATTTGAATAAGTAATCTGTTTACTGAGATTCGAGATACATATGCTACTCAAAACTGTCAACTGAGATATGAAAGTTCTAGTCTTTCATATATATTTGCTTTGTGAGGAAGAGGTCATTCTTTCCTTCCGGAGCACCTAATGACATTTCTTTTTACTGGGTTACACTGTTAGTGCTTTATTGTTGTGGCTTTTGTATTATGCTCTGTTTGTTTCGTCTTCGTCGTTTACATGTGTGTTCTCTGTATGTTTGTGATCCTTATATTCTAGATTTATGATTTCTGTTTTTTTTTCAGTATTTTCAGTATTCATTTAAAATTTATCTTTCAACACTGGACACAGCTACATTGCTTGCTACAAGTTACTGCTGCTCACTAGAGTTTCTACGTAATAACTCCACTATAAGTATTGATAAACTGCTGAAGAACATCTTTAAAATATATCTCAGACAAAAGTAGTTATTCACTCTATGATTTAATTCACCAGTATATTATACGTAAAGTTTTCGTTATAAAGAATGAGGGAAATTAGAAAACTGGTAAACCGAAAAGAACTTTCTGCGGATGAAGGAAGTGGCATTTTTTTGTAATAGACAATAAATCGTTCAATTCAATATCCGGACCACCTGATGTCGCTCTCGGTTTCTATGGGAGTTCACACTGTCAGTGCTTTAGTTTTTTGTGTTGTCTTGTTAAATTTTAGTTTTGTCTTTGTCAGTGATGTTTGTGATACCGATTTGTCCTTGTCCATGTTTGCATACTAAAGTGATTACAAAAGCTTTTCAAAATTTCACATTGGTACTGTTTGAGGGTTAGAGAAGTTACACGTACCATGGTTCTCAATTGGTTTTGTCTGAGGGTTAGAAAATGACAATAATCAATCAGTTACCTAACAGAATTTTCAAAACATATGCCTCACTGACCGTGTGACAGGTGCTGTATATAGAGCAGGACATGCTTACCCTTCCGGAGCACCAGATGTCACTCTGTTGTTTTGAGAGTTCACACTGTTAGTACTTTAGTTTTTTGTGTTGTATATGTAATGTTCGTGTATTTTGTGGGCATGTGGTGTCTTTGGTATTCCGTCTTCTGGTTTTCTTGCTTTTGCCTTGTCTCTGGACTTTGATTTCTGTAATCTTGTGCTTTGTTCCTTCGGTATTCTACTGCCGTTGGTTTGTATCTGTACTTTCAACATGTAACTTTTTGGCTGTATATTTTATTTGTTATCTGTTTGAATTTTTCTGCTGATATTTAATTGTGTAATTCTGTCTTGATATTTAGGCTGATTAATTCTTTATAATACCCCGTCATTTTAGGTACTATAATTCAATCTGCTGTAATCGATTTAAAGGTCTAGGTGAGTTTGATGTACTTTAGAATATTTTTTCAATAGTAACCATAACAATTCCATACCTAATTCTTCTAAAGCCTTTACTCTTTTCTCAAGTTCTTCTTGTTCTGCAAAAAATAGCATATTAAAGTAAATGAGAACCGAACCGTCAGTCTAAAAATAATAATCCAAAGAAAATGGTAAGATAGGAAACAAAAAGAGACAAAGACAACACAAAAAAGGAGATATGAGAACAGCACGGACCAATATAAAAACCATGGAAGAGTAAGCGTCTCCGGCTTCTTGTAAGACACCTACCATGTTGGACATATCAAATCTGGCAGTTAAAGTCAAACAGTGGAAACAACAATCTTAAGCTTTTAAATGGAAAGATCCGTGTAAAAAAATTAGCACATACTTTGTCAATTTTTTTGGGATTCTTAACACAATAACAAACTGGCTTAGAAATTATTTCCATGTTAAACACAACGATAAAAACCCCATAAAAATCAATAATACTGCAACTTCAACTCCAAATATGACAGAGGAAAGCGTACCAAATCATCGCTTCAAAACCAAAACAAAGAATATCAGCATATAAAACAGGTAATTTCATATAATTTAATTAAAATACAGCAAAAATACCAAAAAGAAAACAAATCTCTATAATAGGAAAATTCACTTCCTTTTTAGCACATCTGGCTATGCCAGGGTGAGCTTTTGCCATTACTTGGCGTCCGTCGTCTGTCCGTCCGTCGTAAACTCTTTTTTTTTCAAAAATCTTCTCCTCTGAAACCACTTGGCCAATTTAATCCAAACTTGGCCTAGGTCATCACCAGGGTATGTCACTTTATTAAAAACAGTTATTTTCATAATCAAGAGCAAAAAAAAAGTGTTTTTGTGCAAATTTTTACAAGTTTTTGCAAAAATACTTCCTTACCTATTTCACATGTTAATAAATTTTGTATATAAATGTATATTGTCCTGCAGTGAATTTTGTTTGCCTACCATGTATATATCATGTCCTGTTAAAGTATGAAAGAACAATTAGGCTTAATAGCATGCATTGATTTCATTGTCGACCTGGCTCTGCCATGGTGAGTTGTTGTGATCACTGTGTCTATGGTTGGTTGTCGCAAATTTTTCAATCAAACATCTTCTCTGAAACCGCTGGACCAATTGGAACCAAACTTGCTCACAATAGTCCTTAGATTGTCCCCTTTAAAAATGTGTCCGGCAAGTCAATACGCCATCCAAGATGGCCGCTAGTGTGATCTTTGTCGAAAAATGGACCCTATATTCTAAGATTTTCTCCTTTGAAACTTCTGAGCCAATTGGAACCAAACTTGGTCAAAATGGTCCTTAGGTGGCCCCTTTTAAAAATGTGTTGGGCAAGTCCACATCATATCCAAGATGTCTGCGAGAGGGGAACGTGGTTTTAACATTGGACCCTATAGGGAATTATATTCAAATTATATTCAAAAATCACACTTGATCACAATGGTTCTTACTTGGTCCCCTTCATAAAATGTATCCGGCATGTCCGCATAGCATCTAAGATGGCAGTCAGCGGGGAACATTGTTTAACTTGGACCCCATGGGAAATCATTCAAAGATCTCTGAAAATACTAGAGCCAATTGGAACCAAAGTGAGGCACAATTGTCCTTAGATGGTCTTCTTCAAGAAAGGTGACGGTCGGTCTACGGTTTAATTTGGAATCAAATAACATCAATGTCTATCAACAAACTTGAAAATGAGACCCTTAAACGTTGGGATTATTTTGACATATTGTGTCAGCAATGGCACAGGTGAGCGATATAGGCTCTTGGGAGCCTCTTGTTACAGTACTGCAAGATTAAAAGCTCTGATGAAAGAATCCCGATAAAGCAGATTTGCAATAAATTTAATATAAATGTTTTTCCTTCCCTGTCGAATTCCTTATAAAACAAGACTGTAAGAAAAAAAAATCTTTAGATTTTACTGGTTATTTTCTCTCTATCAGGTCCGTTTTACACATCTTCCTTTAATGACATTCGAAATGTTTTGACTTGGTTTGCACTGAACAGGTTTAATAGCTGTCGAAATGGCTATCTGCAGAAACTCATTACAGTAATTTATGTTATGTTTTCTTTTTTACGACAGTACTTCTGTCCCGACCCGACAACTGATTTAGTAATATCCAAAAATTTATGAAATTCTGTCTTAAACTAAGGTGTATATCTCTCTTGCACAGCTCTGTCCTTTGTTGATTTTGACTTTCATTTAGATTTGTTTTGGTTACTTTGAAATAAAATAATGAAATTCCTTATGATTATGGTTGTTAGTGTGAGTAATACAAACCAAAAGAATAACAAAATACCGAAGTTACTATGAGTATGAGTAATGCTCATAGTTGAAAGCTTCATTGTGACTTCAAGATGAAGAACAACAATAAAAGTGTTGTTCCATTGCTTGGTTGTACCATGTATTTGTAGAGACTTTGTCTCATTTGCATTTACTTCATATCCCTTCATTGTTAATTACTGTAAAAAATGTTATCGCTCTGTTATATTGTCATTAGCTCTTTGCATTTCCATACAATGGTGGATCTAGACTTCCAAATAAGAATATTTTACAAAAGGATATGGAGTAAATGAACATGAGACCATAACACATATGTTAACTCCAACTGCAATAATCTTAATGAGCTGTATGGCCATTTCGGAAATGTATTCCTCATCAGCGGCACTGGAACCAAAACAAAGGAAATCCATAATTTCAAAAAATGTATAAAATGCATTAAACCAAACGAAATCCAAATAAGAAGTTCAGATGGGGTTCCTGAAAAATGAGAGTTCCAATCGATTTTTTTGCCTTAGCTTTTTTGTCCATTTTTTCTAAAATCTCGGCGAAATGGAAAAATGTTTCTAAAAAGGAGGAATTTCAGCCCCTGGAAATCACCCTTGGATCCGCCAATTCCATATTACCATATTAAGATATTTGTATTAAAACTCACTTTTTTTACTTTCTTCATTCTTCTTTGTCAAGTCGGTTATATTATCCTCCATCTTTTCAAGGGTGTCATCTACATCGAAATGCAATTCTTTCATTAGTACTTTTCTGGGAAGATATGCATTTTTTTTTCAAATTTTCCCGATTGAGGGGAGGGAATACCGAGGTTTGGTGGCAATGTTATCATTTCCAATTTAAAAACGAAGACGACCCCTCATGACACATATTCTGTATACATGTACATTTATCAATACTATCCATCGTTCTGTACTTTATACTGTTTACGCTTGACGATTTGATTTCCATGTTATCCTTGCTTCATTTTTGTGTCGCCTGCTGTAAGCAGAGTCGGATCATAGGGATTACTATCCGTCGTCTTTCGTCGTCGTCCTGCGTCGTCTGTCGGTTTTTGTATCCGCAACTCCTTCAAAACTGGTGGTCCGATTCCATACACGCTTTCAGGAAATGTCATTCACCTGGTGTAGTTTTGCATCTGATCTTTTTACAAATTTAAGAGGTACTGAGCCAAAATAGCTCATTTGTTAATTTGTTTTTTGTATGCGCAACTCCTTCAAAACTGCTGGTCCGATTCCAACCAAACTTTCAGGATATGTTGTTCTCCTAGTGTAGTTGTGCTCCTGAGATTTAGAATTTTATTTTGCAGATTTTAGTGGCTTACCGAACGAAAATAGCTCATTTGTTAATCTGGTTTGTTGATCTACAACTTGATCATAACTATAAATCAGATTGCAAAAAAACTTGCAGGATATGCTGTTCATCTGATTTAGTTGTGCATCTGATACGTAAAAGTTTGATTTTATAGATTTTAGAGGTGCACAGAGCCAATAAAGCTCATTTGTTAATCCAGTTTGCTAATCTTGAACTCCCTCTAAGCTACAAGTCAATTCATTTTGTTAACCTGAATAAGTCCTTCAAAAATATAATTTTTGTTTTAAACAAATTTGCAGGATATTTTTTCTCGTAATCTAAACATGTACCTTTTACGTAAAATTTTAACTTAACAGATTTTTGAGTTTCACTGGGACAAAAATGGTCCTTCTGTAGTGCAGGTGACACAAGTGTTCCATAGAACACCCATCAATTTTTCATGTCAAATATATAGGGGTTCTGGGAAGGATTCCTCTTTCACATACTCACGCAAATTAAAATTGGGTGGTTATTTAGTTTTCACATAATTATATAAGTTTGTGACTTCATGATTCACCTCTATTTTTATGGAATGATTGTAAGAATCACGCTAGAATTAGCCTTTTCATGAATAACGCTAGAGCCCCTTCAAGGCACTTTGAGCATTTATCTGCGTCTGTTTTTGTGCTTTAAACTGTAATTATCGGTAATTTCTAGGAATTTCCTTACATCTATAGTGGCTGATAATGTCAATTCCATCGAAATGGACGTAATCAATTTATCGGGTCATTGTGAGGACATCATGAGCGCGTTGCTATGCTTAAGTACTTCTTCACGTGTTCACACGCGTCATACGTTAAATGAAGAATAAGATATTAAGTACTGCATTCAACAAAATATTAACCACGCCAAAATTTAAATTTCAGATTTTTTGAATTTATTATTCAGAGTTCTTTTAATCCTTGTGAATTACCGACAAGAGCTATACAGAGCATTTTGTTTTGAATATTTTGAATACGGACTTCACCAAGGAATAACGCATCAAACAGTCCAAACTGGCTAATTTGATACTGGCCGTGATAAAATCCGTATTAAAAGAAAAAATTTCTATATTCCATATTTCTTTGAGTCATTATTTTGTTTCTTGATAAGGTATTATTTTATTATTATATGGCTACTGTTAATCATTTCGATGCTAATAGGACACTTATAAGGTTCAAATTAAAAGAATTAATTAAAGTACACATGGTAACGTCATTTAATGCCGTTACCCTAAGTATTTTTTTATTTTTGCCACAGGTTTGGATAAAAAACGATTGAAAGGCTTCATATTGGAATTGTAAATATAAATATATTAATAAGTTTAACTAATGATGAATGTCAATAATAATGTCTCTCGTGTCTAAAAACGAAATGGATCGAACAAGTTTCGGAAGTTGTTCCGAAACTCGTTTAATCCCTCTGCGTTTTCCTGCACTCTTGATATTATTTTTTGGTATTCATCACTGTTGATTAGCTATACTTTAATTATTAAGTATACTATAATTAGTATCTATCAACGAAATATGCGTCATGACTTATATAATTAAACCAACCTTACCCATTGATGCTGACATGGTCGTGATTCTACCATCTTGTATTGAAAGTTTTGTGTCAATTTGTGACGACAAAAGATATATTACTGACTGACTGTAGTTTGCCCTCCCTTCAAAATCTGCAATTGTCAAAATTATAACTTTCTGCATCTGAAAAAGGCTTCAATGACATACAAGTACTAGTCAAAGTACCAAAACATATCTATAAAAAGGCCTGAACATGTATACACAACAAGCTGCAACTAGATGTCCAGCAAGTACCTTGCTAGCCTAACACGAAAGCAAGGCCAAAGTGGTAACATTATCACATAAAACTATGTACGACAGTTTGGGTAGTAAATTTATAACGATTTTGTTTTGCATAAACATCGGTAGTGCTCTAAAATGGTTTGGTACAGCTTTTAACAGTAAATTAATCTATCTTGGGCTGTCGGAAACGACAGCTATCTAATCACGCTGCAACAAAATTCTTATCTTCAATATTTTTGCAATACTCAACCCTAAATTCAACATAAAACCTATAGGCATTATTCGGTGAAGTCAAAATAACATATATTTGTGCTTTTTCTGCTTAAGTCAAAGACTCTTATTGAGTCCGCGTCTTTTCCTTCAGGTCAACAAAAATATATGCATTATGTGCCTCTGTCTGAAGAAGGAGCATGTTTTGCTCAAGTGAACAGAATATTGAAAACGAAATTAAACTTTTGATATAGTGTACTTCTTACATGTGCAATTCTCAATATTGTCTGATTTTTTTATTACAATAAACTTGACTGAATATAAAATGTTCATGAAACAACAGCAGTAGAATACCAAAGGAACAAAGGAGTGGAATTTACGAAAATCGAAGTCCAAATACATGGCCAAAACGAGGACACAGAAATCAATGACGTTAAACACAGAAAACAATGATGATAGACAGATACAAAACACAGAAATAGAAAACACAACACTCAAAAAAGGCACTCACAGTGTGAACTCCAGTGAAACTGAGAGGGACATCAGGTGCTCCGGAGGGTAAGCATGTCAACAGCACTCGTCACACTGTAAGTGAGTCAATCGGTAGTAAAATCCGGGAAGACGTGAATCTAGCTGAAAATGTTCGCTTTCATTTGTCAATTAATATTTTTGAATGGTGTTCAGGGATGAAATTAACAATGGTTGAACAAATCCCTGACTAAAGGGAAAGTTCACAATTGGGAAATTGAAAGCATCACGCTTGTCGTATCGCTTAGATTTCAAACGTCCATCTTTGTTATTTTACAACAAAAGATCCAGGTACGAAGCTGAAGCTGGGCTAGATCTGTTATGTAAATATTCCTTAAATTTAGGATTATTAAGAGAAAGTAAATAGCCTATTTAGCAGAGGTTGAAATTAAAGGACCGGGCTAAATGTTTGTTTTCTTTGTGTAAGTCCTTGTAAGAACTTGGCCTCGTACAAGTACAAGGAAGTGGTCAGCTAAAAGTGGCGCACAGTTAGTTCCCATAGATATTCCTATTGTATGTTGGAAAACACGACCTCCGAATTCGACAAAAATATTGTCGATCGAAAATTCTAACTTTTTGATTAAGTCAGTCTCAGTGTACTTCTTATTTTAATCGGTGTTTTTCTTAACAAAACATTACTGGTGCAATAAAGGACAGTAAAACACACTCTATGTTGCATGATTCTCCTCAGCAAAACTTCCAATTCCATTTTCATTGTGGTTGTCACTAGTAGTACCTTAGTTTTGTGATTTTTCTTACCCAGTTCTATTTATCTGTTTTGCCTTTGTCATATTGTCTCTATTTGTGTTACGTGTAAATTGCAATATTTTTTTTATTTTCTTTAAGAATTTTCTCAATTCTATTTTCTGGAGGCTTCGGTCTTCGTTTTCCGGTGTATTTAGGTCACGCCATTTCCAGATTATGTTACTTCATGCGAGGTTATTTCTGGAAATACACATCGATTTTATTCGTTTCCAATACGGTATTTCCGTCTGATATTCATACAATTTTCACGATCATGAAAATATGGTATACGATCCATTACTGTTTTCCCTTATCACACACCTACAGTTAACGTATGCTTTTTTTCTGATATATTGGCGTATATGTATACATCTATTCTTCAATTCCTTTTTCATACCTAACAGACTTGTTTGAATTTCATAACTCATCCTTCGCTTCAAATCCCGCATTACAGACTTCATGTCAAAGTCAGCAGTGACCTTTGCAAGTTTAATGACTGGAGACCGCTCGTTCATTTTCTGCCCACAGTCTGAAACTGAACAAAATGCTTAAATTAATTAGTGACACTTTTCCAACCTTAATATAATCTTATACAAGGCTACCAAAATATCATCTGTACAAACGTATTTTTTTCATTTTTTTTTCTTATTCCGCCATTGTAGGAGGGGTTATATTTTTGCTCTGACATGGTGAAATATTGAAGAATAGGTGGAGGTAGTTTTCTGTACCTTATACTTTCTACATTTGTAAAGATAAAAGTCATTAGTAGAAGAAAATTGAAATTCCCCTCCACCTTATACAGACGATCTGTGATGGTTTCAAGCATTGAAATAAGGAAAGAACTGTTCTCTGTTGCTCAGAGAGAATATTCCTGAAGAATAAAAGCATTAAAATATGTCACGGAAAACCGTACTGAAGGACGAGAGCGGTGTGCAGTGCATATTTTTAAAGGTAAAAGCATTGAATAAAGAAACAGGTTAAAGTTCCTTGTCAGGAAAGGCCACGTTTATGAAGTTTAATGGCAATTAAAGGTTCTCAAGATCCTTTACCTGGACCATAGACTTTTGATAATCCGAGATTGAAGAAATCATTATGCCACTGGCTAAACGTTATCAACAATTTTTTAAAGGGGCCACCCATACACCATTTCGATCAAGTTTGGTTGCGCTGGTCTCATTGTTTCCGAATGCATCAATAGCATATATTCCTATGCTGACTTATTGAGGTATTAATATGAAAATCAAAGAACCATAGAAAGGACAATTCAAGGACATTTATCATCAAATTAAATGAATAATTGTGGTTTCAAAGTAACTCGAATAATTCAATCCCTCTCCGTATCCGATTCTCTCCTTCTTAATGTAGCGATCGTAGTGAGTGGAATATAACGACTGGATTATTTGGGTTAGTTTCAAAGGAGAAATGTTTGGATGCATTTCCATTTATATCACATGTAAAACTATGTCAACTTTCATGGAAAATTATATTAAAATCTAATAGATACAAGTAGTTTCATGGGATATATTGAATATGCATTTCTCATAGGTTCTTCTAAATTGCATGAGGTAAAAGCATAAAAAAAATCACAAAATTTGAAGGGGGTGACCCAAGGATTATTATAATAAATTTTAATGAACTTGTGAAAGCTATTTCTGATTAGAATATATTTCTCTCAGAGGCATTAAGGGAGTCTCTCAAAAGCTTTATAGGAATGGATCTTTGAATGCATTTCCAACAGGTTCCTATGATAAACTATATTCCCGCTGGTATCCATCTTTGATAAGGTATAAACATAAAAAATCACAATTTTTGAAAGGTGAGCACAAGTCGTTAAAGAGGTATAGGCAATTTCCCGTGAATTTACTGCACAACAATTTTGCAAATGCATTAAATCTTCTTCAAATCTGTTTAAACGAGTCATCTTTTTTTATATACCTTCTTTACAAAATCAATACAAGTGGATTTTCAAACGTTTAGGTAAGAGATTTAGCCACTGGAGCAATGTTGGCAGATTTTGACAATTTTTTTGTACGTATTTGTTAAAATTCGTTGCACATCCAGCAACTCCAGGACCAAATTTAACCTACACGTCCCATTAGGAAGGGAAAATCATATACACTCGCAACAAATATTGGTTTTGTAACTCGGTGTCCTTCGGGTTGTACTATCTTCCCAAACACTTCTAATGGCTTAAATGGACATAAAGGGTTGTTTACAGCCCTCTTCGACTGCCAATATATCAGAAAATATACAAGTGTGGCATATATTAATTCTTTTCTAGAAAGTATACATAGCAGAGATCATTCTGCACGATTTTCGACAAGATTTAAGCATATTTTGAAAATGGTCCAAGATGTGAACAAAATTCACGGCTTAATTGACATACTTCTTTTTTGGGGAACTGTTAATGCAGTTTTAAGATGACAAGATTTTCCCATTTAGGGTCCTATAATGCATTATATTTACCGTTCATAGTCATTTTGGACAATCATAACAATCGCCAACTCTGAAATGGGTTACTGAAGAATTTTTTGACAAAATTTAATTGAAAATGTCCAGTCAGTTTTAGAGGAGAATATATTTCAATGCATATTCTTTGACTTGTTACATTAAACTATGTTCCCTGCTGGCAGTCATTTTGAATGAGGCACAAACATAAGTATTACAAACTTCTTAGGGGGGGCCACACACGGAATATTAAGATAAAATTCTATGGAAATTGTTCATGCGATTCTCGGGAGGATATATTGAATACATTTTCAATATGTCCAATCTTAAGTAAGTGAGAACCGAACCGTCAGTCAAAGAATGAACAATCCATGGACAAAGGCAACATCGGAAACACTAAGAAACAAGGACACCCCTTGAGTACGGGACACAAAAGAAAAATGAAGCTATGTTCTCCACTTGCGAATAATCTTGCATGAAATCACAAACTAGGGAGGGGACCTACCAATGACTATAATAATCAAATTTGGTAAAATTGTTCAAATGTTGTTTTTTTTTTCATGTGAGTTCATTTCTCAATGGTAAACCATGTTTCCCTATGTCGACCACCTTCGATTAGATACAAAAATTACAAGCTTTAAAGGGGCTTTTAGAATTGATCTTTGAATGATAAGTTTACGTCTGGTGGACGGACAAATGGCAAAAACTTTAGCCAGGTGACCTAAAAAGGTTTTTTTCGTTGCGCAAACAAGTAACATTAATCACGGTCAAAATTTGTGGAAAGTCGGGGGTCATTAGTTATGCTCAGACAGACTATATATTTAATGTCAAAATTAAACATTCTTTGTTGTGACTGTCTAAGTTGAATCAGTAGATTTCAGAGCTCATAAATTAAGTTGAAAAACATTTAAGAAAGGAGGAAGACAATTTTCTGTGCTAAGAAAGGCGGAAGGATCAAAACGCTAAATGAAGCAAAAGGTGATTTCCCCTGTCCAGTCAAATTTCACACGTTAAGGACAAATGAATTGAAGATGTCATTTACCTTGCATGAGAATATTTGCATTCGTTAATGTTAAAAAAGTTTTGAAAGAGGAAATGGTGGATTTCTTCAGCTTAGGCATGTTGTATTTCTGAACATCAAAGCTTCCATAAAAGAAGAAAAGTTACCGTCAACAATCATGCTGCATGTGACAGGCTAGAATAGACTTTAAATCAACAATCGAATAACATTTGCATGCCAAAACTAAGAATATAGAGGCAATAAACCTACTGCAGAGAACAAAAGCATTTAAGGTAGTACGGGAGTTAATTGCGCATGTTGCCGAAACGACTTTCATTATCTCATTATAGTTCAATTTGATCATATCTGCCACTTTAATTGCGTAATCATGCAGAATATCGAATCTTTTCAGCAAACTCCAAATCTATTAAGGGGAGCTAATTTGTGTAGAAAAAATAAAAAAAAAATTTAGCTTGTCACGATTTTTTCAAGATTTTTTCAAACATAAGTTAGATTATCTCCAATATTTATCATTGAAATCGATGTACATAATGTGTCAAAATCTATTTGATGTAACTAAAATAAATAAAAAAAATTGAGGTGGCTCACTCGTCACATTTTTGAATTTGTGTCAGCTTTCGGAACTCCCCTGGTTTTCTCGAGTTCAATGGCGAAAAGTCCTGATGTTAAACTAAAAGAAATTCCAGAAAAATCCATTTCCCGCCATTTCTTTTTCAATGTCTTGTGTCTCCGTTAAAAGCACACGACCCTTTAGATTTCTTTTTACCATTTCATTTAGTCTACTGTGCTTAATCAATTAAAATAGGTTTCAAGATGATTTAAACAACAACAGGAGTGAGCCTCCTTAACTGGCAAAGTCAATTTGCGGAATTGAAATGTATTGCATTATGGTATTTGTTTTTTTTTTTTTTAAAGTCGATGCCTCTGCCCAAAAACCGATCATGTTATTGGACTTTAGAACTCTTGTGAAACTAAGGAGTTTAACCCTCTTGCAAAGCCCTGTCATCAGTTGATTTGGCTCGTTTAGGTTGTTCAGATATCTGCTCTCTGGCTGTTCGTTGATGGTTTTATTTATAGTGTACCCGATGATTTGTTTTATCTGTACTGAAGAGACATAAGTTATCGAAATGGTATCGAAATGGTAATTTGTAGAAGTGGATTTTACTGCACCTTCGTTATTTTGTTGTATTTATAAGTATTGCATAGCAATAGGAATTTAAAATTAATGTGTATGAATTTCCTTTTATGTAAAGAGACTTACAATCTCAGTATCACCGAACTGGACATTATCATGAAATTACTAGGTCACTGTGAAAGTGTCACGTGCGGATTGCTATGCTGACGTTATATTTTGTACTATTTGTCATGTAAATGCGTAATACGTTGTATGATGAATCCATAAAAATATTGCAATTAAAAATAGATTAATTGTGCTAAAATAGAAATTTCAGTTTTTCCATTTTATATGAAGAAATTAAATTCACAGTAACGTTGGTATTTAGTTATTTAATAGGCAATTTTATTTATCATTTCGTGAATTGCCGGGACATTTCGTTTTTGATACGGACTTTATCACGGAATCTCGCCCGAACGGGCTCACTTGATACTGGCCTTGAAAAAAGTATCAAAAACAAAATGTCCTATATTCCATATATATCAAGCACCTGCAAAAGGTTCTTTGCATTGAAAAGCTAACATTGATTTCAGAAAAAAATATATCATTGAATTTGGATTTCTGTGAAATATTTTACATTAAACTGCATTGCAGTTTCAATGGTACCGTTAATACTTCTCTGAATATGATACATAATACTCCTTTTTAATTCTCCAATTAACTGTGTTGTTTCAATAGTTCCTTTGGCATTTGCCCTCTTTGTGACAGATGTGTAACTGTTTCCACTCGGAACACCTACAAAAGATACAAAAATGTCTCTTGTTAACAGGAAAAGTTGCTCAAGTCAAAATCATCCTTCTTTCTTGTAAAGGATGAGTGGCAGTAAGACCCATTTTTGGCCCAATATTTACCATGGAACTAAAACTAAGCAAACAAATGTCTTATGTTCCTGAAACATTGAACAAATATAGGGCTTAATTAAGAAAAATGATATGCTTTTATCCATATCAGTTTGATTCTCATGCCAATCAGTTACTCAAAAGATATATTTTTGTAAATCGTTAGAATTTCATTGATTTTTGCTGTTTTTCAAACAGTTTAGAAAAATGTGGTCAATTCTGAATAACAACTTCATAATTATTTGGTGAAAATATGTAAAATGATGAAATACATCATTTCTGAAGGTTTGAAGTTATTGTTTGCATGCGCCCTATGTTACCTAAAGCAAACTTTGCAGTGAGAACATTCAAATCTGAAAATTTCTTATTTTTGTCAAAAAAAAAGACAGTTCCTTGTGATGTCACAATGACGTCAAAATGAAAGGATTTTTTTATAGTTATGTTTTCTTTGCAGCCGCATAATGAATAATTTTCCCACACCTTTTAAATAACTTGTTTTTTTTAGCCAAATATGGATCTTATTGCCACTCATCCTTTGAATATGTCTCATTTCAAGAGACACCAAAATCACCAACCGCGAAAATTTATACTTTTACAGTACTTCCGCTATACTTACTATCTCAATTCTCTGGCTGATATGGCCATATCAGTCTAGGTATAATGATATATTTATCTTCTCAAAATTTTGAATACAGAAAACTAATTACAAAATATAGAATAAGGGACCACAATTTATTAATTGAAAAGGGGAGGTATTTAAAAATTCCAAGAGAAGAAAGACTTTGTAAGAAATGTAAAACAATAGAGGATGAGACCCATTTATTATTATATTGCGATGTAAATAATGCCACAAGAAAACACTATTTTGATTTTTTAAATAATGAAAATGAAAATTTTTATATGTTATCTGATACAGATAAAGTTAATTATATCCTCAATCCAAGCACTCCTAATCAGGTGAACAAACTAGGTTCCTTTTTGAAACAGTCAACCGAACTGAGGACAGGGGACTCTTAAATTGTTTACTTGATTTATTGTTTAATTGTGTATTTTATTGTTTTAATTTTATTGTGTCGCATACATATATATGTGTAATGGCAATAAAATATTGAATTGAATTGAATTGAATTGATATAGACTGTTAACTTCCTGTTGTACTACATATGCAAAACAGAACATATCTGTGCTATGTGCTATATGTTATTACCCCTAGAAAACCATGAAAATGTTCACATGAACTCAGGAGATATTACAAGACTTATTTTTAAAGACAGTTAATAAATAAGAGCACCAGATGTCACACTTAGTTTCATGAGAGTTCACACTGTCAGTGCCTTGGTTTTGAATGTTGTGGTTTTTTTTTAATTCTGTGCTTCGTAGCTGTCTAACGTCATTGTTTTCTGTGTTGTTTGTCACGTCTTCAGACTTTGATATTTGAAAATATCAATATTTTGTTCCTTTGGTATTCTACTGCCTTTGTTTTATCACAATGAACAGCTGAGTCTTTTTATTGTCAAAAGTTATATATTTTTCATATTCATATGATAATGAAAAATCTAACTGCATTTATAATATGTAGACATACTAATTTCCAGTTATTATATAATCTAATTAAAATTAAGTTTTACGAACTATGTGTAACTCCGCTAAGATAAATTATAAACAAGACTGGAGACTTTTTATTACTCTCAGTCTCAGACACAAAAAGTGTTACATGATATTTAAACAAAATACGTTTTAGTGTCTCCAAATATGAGATTTATTTATATGAGGCTTAGAAACAGGAGCAAAGCGAGTTTCGGTGAGCATTGTCGCCTGTTTCGTGCCGTTTACAAATAAATTTCGATATTTGAAATCACTGCAGGTATATCGTTTTTATACTGCAATCTGACAACCGCAATATAGTCTTTTACAAAAGGATGTGGAGTAAATGAACATGAGACCATTACATATATGTTAACTCTAAGTTGTCCTAGATAGAAAACAAAACGATCACAGACACAAACAGCTATCATCATTGGCAACAGAGAATTTATGAAATAATTTTAAAATTGTCAAAGTTATATGACTTAGGGAGCAAAAAATAATGTGTCTATAATGGAAGAAAAACTACAGCTGCTGTGTAACTTTATCCGAAGTGAATTAAAAGGGGTGAAAATGCTAGCAACCAGAAGAATGTTTTTCATATTTACATCATCAGTGTATTAGCACTTGACAGTTAAAATTGAAACAGAATTTCTCTAATTTCTGTCCCATTTTCACGTTTCTTGAACAGTTGGAGAAATCCGTTTCTTCCGTAAATGGCTGTTTCCCGTGTAAGACAGCGGGTTGCGTGAAGCTGTCTTACACGGGTAAACGTCCAATCCAACGTTCTGATTTTGTCGACGTCATAATTATTACCATAGTAAACTCCGTGAATTGTTTGACGTCACAGTTGAAAAATCTACATTCCTTCGGTTTGTTCGTTGTATTTTACGGAAGAACTAGCTTCTTACACTAGACTAAAATAAAAGATCGGGATATCTTCCACTTGGGGGAAAAGACGGAATTTCTCACACTCGTGGAAGATATCTATTATCTTTTATATGATCTCGTATAAGAAACTATTATTCTCCTCTCTAGAGAGAATGTTGTTCTCGGCAAGTGATTGGATAAAATTCAATTATGACGTCAAATATGTTTGCCGTTTTCCGACTTGCCCATTTTCATGAAAAAAGGCGACCGTGCCTGATGACGTCATGCTCAAAGAACACATTTATTTCGAATAATCAGAAAAGGATGGGGGCCTTGAAATCATTAGAGAAATAAAATCAACAACTGTATCTCGTGAGAAATGACATTTCTACACTCTCGATGGTTAAAATTTTCACACATTTTAAATGCTCTGTAAGCCTCGCGTTCAAAAATTTGAAAATTTAACTATCTCTAGTGTAGAAATGTTGTTTCTCACTCGATGCAATTGTGATTTCTAGATTTTCAGTGCAGTTAACCTAAAACATCCGAGAAATTAAATTTACTCACAAAACCATTAAGTTCATTTATACAGATAGAATATATGTCACAGTACAAATTGGAATCCAGTAAGATCCGGAATCCTCCTAGTACAAATTGGAATTCTAATTTCTACTGGGCTGTTTTAAACTGGATTTAATCCAGTACAAATTGGAATTCCAATTTCTACTGGGACAAATTAGAATTCTGATTTGTACTGGATTTAATCTAGTATAAATTGGAATTCCAATTTCTCCTAGGAGAAATTGAGATATTCCAATTTGTACTAGTAGGATTATGGATCCTACTAACTTAAATCAATAGAAACAGTGGTAGAGAAGTAAAACATTATCATATGTCCCTTCAACTATTTTGGTGATTATCTAATTTAAATATTAATTTCGAAAGAATAAGATTAATTATCTAATTGTATAAAAGATAAAGATTTTTTGCTTTGAACTCTTAAATCGTTGAGCACAGTTCAAACTTTGATCATTAGTTTTCATAATTGAACTTCAAAAATGAGAGAACGCATGGAGGTATTTTACAAGAAAAAATATTTGAATATCAATTTTTTTTGGAAAGATGGCATATTCCTATTCTGAGACGGATACTGATCTTGTTGATTTGAGAAGTTTTATTGTTTCCCTGGTTTATACGATGGCCGATAGCGGCCGTACAATAAACGCTGAAGATCGGTTGAAAATTGTCCCTATATGCGTGGGACAATAAATGCAGTTGGGGCAAAATGCTCCAGTTGCGTTTTTTGTCCCTAGTTTAGGGACAAAAAATACATGTGGGGCAAAATGCCTCAGTTGCGTTTTTTGTCCCTAGATTAGGGACAAAAAATTCCTGTGCGGCAAAATGCCCCAGTAGCATTTTTTGTCCCTAGTTTAGGGACAAAAAATGCATGTGGGGCAAAATGCCCCAGTGGCGTTTTTTGTCCCTAGTTTAGGGACAAAAAATGCATGTGGAGCAAAATGCCTCAGTTGCATTTTTTGTCCCCAAAATATAGGGACAAAAAATTCATGTTTGGCATAATTTAACACAAAGTGCAGAAGAGTACACTGAGCCCATTATGTCTATATTATCAGCATTCCTTTCGAAAGTTATGCAAGGTTAAGATAATGCAATAAATCAACATAATCGTGTGTAGTTGAGGGTCTTGTCGATGTGCACTTTTTTAAACTTTTTTTTTATATATCTCCCTTTCCGTAAATACTACAATTAATTCTAATATATCTTTAATACAAAATTATGTTCCGAAATGTCTATTTTTCTTAAAATATGTCGCATATTTGTTTATTGTGTTCTTGCTTCGCGTTAACGTTTCCGTAATATACACTTTCAGTTTTACAGATTACGTTTGATTTATATTATCTGTAACATTTCATAACTTTTGAAACATAAAAGTGTCAAGAGTCAAGGAACGCTGATTAAACTTACAGTATAAATATCAAGTATATATTTATGGGTTGAATAACCTTGTTTTTCTTACTTTTTTCAAATATATGATTAGTCCTATTTAGAATTTGTAAATGTAAGTAAAAATGGTTATTGATACTAAATTTACAGGAACTTTTTTTAAAGACCATTTGAATCTGTAACAAATTAATTTCATTAATAAATTTTGTTATGCATTTGTATGAGAACAATTTAAATTAGATTACCAAAAATTATAGAACAAAGAAACCAGCAAAGCAAAAGTTGAAATTATTAAAACTTCAACATTATAAAATAATAAATGATCTCATTATTCAACACGCAATATGCAACATGCACTATAGTCAATTTCGTCACAATGACGCTGTCGTCGCTACAAAATAATTCAGGGACGACCATTTGATTTTCGGCGGGGATGGGGGAGGCTTGGAAAATTTTATAAATAAATATTTTAATCCTGATTTTCAGGATAATAAATGAATAATTTGAACCTTGCACTTCAGATAATAATATATGTGAATTAATTAATAAAATATGTTTATACTAATTTAACTGATTGCGTTGTCTTGCATTATCTTAACCTTTCATAACTTTCGAAAAGGAATGCTGATAATATAGACATAAATTAAATTTTGCCGCAAATGCATTTAACGCAACTGGGGCATTTTGCCGCACGTGCATTTTTTGTCCCTAATCTAGGGACAAAAAATGCAACTAAGGCATTTTGCCCCACATGCATTTTTTGTCCCTAAACTAGGGACAAAAAACACAACTGGGGCATTTTGCCCCACATGCATTTTTGTCCCTAAACTAGGGACAAAAAATGCTACTGGGGCATTTTGCCGCACATGAATTTTTTGTCCCTAATCTAGGGACAAAAAACGCAACTGAGGCATTTTGCCGCACATGCATTTTTTGTCTCTAAACTAGGGACAAAAAACGCAACTGGGGCATTTTGCCGCTGCTGCATTTATTGTCCCGTGCATATAGGGACAAATTTCAACCGATCTTCAGCGTTTATTGTACGGCCGCTATCGGCCATCGTAGGTTTAAATGCAGTTGATACTGTTCACACATTGTCATTTAAAAAAATGTTCATTGGAAAATGGCAGTATATAACAGCCACAGTTTGTAATTACTCTTGCAAATGCAATATTATGCGATACCCTTGTTGTAAATTGACAATTTCCTGTTCTACCAAATGTCACAGAGTTCCATCAGTTGCTACTACAAATGACCAATTATATTAGAATTATGTCATTTGTTATTCTTTTGTTTTAGTATTTATAAAAAAGAAGAAATGGGACAAATAAATTAATTTTTATAAATTGAAATGCTAGGAAATACATACTTCTTATAACAAGCTTTGAATGTTATTAATATCCGAATCCTCCAGAACAAATATCCAGTATTATTCTGGATCATACTAGAAATTCAGTAGGATTCAGAATCCTACTAGTTTAAATCAGGATATCTCAATTTCTCCTAGAAGAAATTGGAATTCCAATTTGTACTGGATTAAATCTAGTGCAAATCGGAATTCTAATTTGTCCCAGTAGCAACTGGAATTCGAATTTGTACTGGATTAAATCCGGTACAAATCAGAATTCTAATTTGCCCCAGTAGAAATTAGAATTCCAATTTGTACTAGGAGGATTCCGGATCCTACTGGATTCTAATTTGTACTGTAACATATATATATATATATATATAATGTATTTATCAAATTGGAACTGAACATTATGAAATCTAAATTAAAGTATTCACTCATCTATTTACATTTTGCAATATCTAAATCTATCTAAATTTTGTTGAAAACTAAGGAGAATATCTCTACCTCATGCAAAGCTCTGTCATTAGCTGATTTTGGCTTTCCAATTAGATCATATTTGGTTACTTGTTCTTTCTCATTTTTGTCTCTCCCGCGACGAAAGTCGCGGAAACCAAGACATAGGCGTGCAAAGTATGACGGACACGGCGACGGCGGCGTAAACTCAAGTTTTTATATAGAAGCCTTTGATGTAGGGACTTTATATTTGGTCCATAGGTAGCTTACGGCGAACCCTATCTGTCGGACAAAAAATTATCTGACCTTGACCTATATTCTCGCGGTCCAGTGACCAGGTTAAGTTTTTTTTGTTGCTTAAATCCATTTCTCAATAACTACAACCTAGAAGTCTATGATATTTGGTATAAAGCTTGGTCTTGTTTAGTACATGTCAGTCTGCCATATGGTTTTTGATCTTGACCTCAATTTCACGGTCCAGTGACCAGGTTAATTTTTTTTAGTTTAAGTGTGTTTCTCAATAACTACAAGCCATAGGTCAATGATATTTGGTATATAGTTTGGTCTTGGTTAGTACATGTCAGTCTGCCATATGGCTTTTGATCTTGACCTCAATTTCACGGTCCAGTGACCAGGTTAAGTTTTTTTGCTTGTCTATTTCTCAATAACTACAAGCCATAGGTCAATGATATTTGGTATATAGTTTGGTCTTGGTTAGTACGTGTCAGTCTGACATATGGCTTTTGACCTTGACCTCAATTTCACGGTCCAGTGACAAGGTTAAGTTTTTTTGCTTTAGTCTGTTTCTCGATAACTACAAGCCATAGGTCAATGATATTTGGTATATAGCTGGGTCTTGGTTAGTACATGTCAGTCTGCCATATGGCTTTTGATCTTGACCTCAATTTTACGGTCCAGTGACCAGTTAAGTTTTTTTTTGCTTAAGTCTGTTTCTCAATAACTACAAGCCATAGGTCAATGATATTTGGTATATAGCTTGGTCTTGGTTAGTACATGTCAGTCTGCCATATGGCTTTTGACCTTGACCTCCATTTCACGGTCCAGTGACCAGGTTTGCTTAAGTCTGTTTCTCAATAACTACAAGCCATAGGTCAATGATATTTAATATATAGCTTGGTCTTGGTTAGTACATGTCAGTCTGCCATATGGCTTTTGATCTTGACCTCAGTTTCACGGTCCAGTGACCAGGTTAAGTTTTTTTGTTTAAGGCTGTTTCTCAATAGCAAGAAGCCATAGGTCAATGATATTTGGTATATAGCTTGGTTTTGGTTAGTACATGTCAGTCTGCCATATGGCTTTTGACCTTGACCTCAATTTCATGGTCACGGAACAAAGTTGAATGTTTCTGATTAGAATAGTTTCTTAATTACTGTAAGTGGAATGGTAATAATATTTGGCTTGTAGGTTGCTCTTGAGTAGTATATGACTGTTTTAGCGACATCTATTAGGGTCCACTCTTGTTTGATATATCTTTGAGTTCATGGTCTTCCAAATGTTTAGATTTTATCTGCAGTGAAGAGAGATAAGATGTTGAAATGGACATAGTAAGAATCTACACCAACTTCGGTATTTTGTTTGTTGATATTACTTCCAGTACAAATGCGGGACAATTGCAATGAGAAATAAAATCTTCATAATCGTTTTGGTTGTCGTAAATACAGCTTTATCCAAATTATAGTACTGAACTGTTTAAGTATTAGGCATTTATTTGTTATAGTACTGAACTGAGTAAATAAGCATTAGGGACGAAGAAGTTGTAACCATCAGAAAATCCATTCTGTAAATATAATCGATATTTAATGAATTCATATAAAATTATGCATATTTTTTCCACCTAATATGTCATGAGACATTTTTCTCATAAAATTTTAATGATTCTGCACTGTGAATCTGAGCTGACAATTTAGACACATGCTTGGCTACAAGAGTTAGGATCATTTCCATTTATAATAGTGTTTTTTCTGTTTTAAAAATAAAGAGATACATAGGCATATGAGTTGTTAAAAGGGATGAATTTAAAATCTGAAAAATAACACCAAGCTCAAAAAACTCATGGAAAACTACAGAAGAGTAGAAACACTACAAAAGTCGACAAATATATTTCGAGTGGGTCGTAAAAAATGACTTAGTAGTTTAAAAATATATATTATACAGGCAAAACATCTTTGAAATTGTGTGTACACTAGTAGCAACATACTACTAGTAACCCCTGAAAATCATACGGTATCGAGACTCGTTAGTCAAAGAATGATTGTTTTACGTTTAAACCTCTGGTTTTTAAAGTACCAAATCTGATATAATCCGTTGTTCCAACGTAAATCTATTGTCCTGGCCTCCACGTACTTTTATAAGCACTGTTACTTTCATATCTTGTGGGCAGTTGTTAGGGAATTTAAACAATATCGGATTGGTTAATCAACACATTATATGTATGTTGCGTTTTATACCAAAGTGCAAATTATGATAATAGAGGGCGGAACGCCCTCGGAACGCCCTCATAATTGTAGAGCATAAGAATCAAGACCAGATCAGCAATGTACTTTTGTTTGAAAATCCGTCTACCGGAAATCCTGGATTCAAAGATAGGCCAATGCAAGTTTGGAATTCACTTTTTACATTTCTGATGTACCTAAAGAGAATGTTGCCAATGAATAAATCCATACGCCAGACAATAATAATGTAATTCGGATTTTTGTCCGGATTTGTTTTGTGTATTATTACCCCCCTTTTTCTTGTTACGTCCCTTATCAATAAACCACGTTTTTCGAACATATTTGTGTGTGGTGATTTGCATACTCGCTCCCGTACTGGCGTGGTGGCAGCAAGATTACGTGCCACGTTTTCCAGTTAGCTGTGTAAGTCATCCAGTGATATAATTATTACTGTAATATCACAAGTGTATTGAACAAAAATTGTGACTCGCAAATTCAACCCGAACACCGAAACAATGGTGTCTGACAAAAAATGAGACAGTCAACACATTTGAGAACTAACGTCAGAACCTTATATATGTTACAGTGAATTTGTAAAATCACTGAAAATTCAGGGATTTTGTAAAATCACTAAATTGGTCAGTGGCTTTGTAAAATTCCTAATTAAAACCAAGAATTTTACAAAATCACTGAAAAAATCAATCATTATTTTACTGATTCCCTGATCATGTTTAGGGAATTTGTAAAACAATTTTAAGATATTTTATAACATTCAGTATGTTTTTAATATTTAACATATTATGTTAGATCTATCAAATAACTGAACCCTAGATAGAAAGATTAAAATATTTGTGATTGATATGACAAAATTTAAGGTTTTTAAATTTTCAGAATTTCAGAGAATTTTTAAGTTCGATGCAGTATGACTCTTGAATAAATGTTACGAAACGAGGAGCTGTTTTTTTTTAAACTTCTTCAAGCATGAAAGGGGAAAAACTAAAAGTATAAAGCAAAAGTCTAGCTAACAACAGATATAGGAGAAAACATGCAACTACTATTATATTGTCAAAAATTTTGAACATGGTTCATCTCACACTGTAAATGCATCCCCGTTTAGTTCATAATAAATAAAAAATTCCTAGATGTCCCGATTTTTTTTAATTCCTTCTTAAAACATTGATTTGATATTAGCTAAATTATTGTCATTGTCTTCAAAATTTACAGCATCTATTCATAAATGATGCAAAATAAAACATAAAATTCACCCGCCCGTGCTGAATTTAATATAAAGTTGGGATGAAAAATCAAGGATTTTTTTTATAATGGCCTTATAAAATGAAATTTGAAAAAGATAAATCAGTTTTCTAAGATAAATTATATGAACAATAAAATAGCTTAATAACAGACTTTTCATTTCTCTACAAAATGATAATCTCAGGTTTTCAAATTGCATTTGTCACATAAATTGTCAACTATTTTGTTATTTTGGTCATAATATACCAGAAAGTTAGATTTTGACGTCATGATTTTATTTACATAAGGAAGGAATAGTCACTCTAAATTTTGAATTGTTTAAATTTCTTTTCCATGAGTAAGAATATTGCCTAAATAAACATCATTCTGAGTTAAATTGTGCAAATTTCAATGGTTCACAATACATTTTTAAACGTAGTTTTATATAAATTACAGATTTTTGGTAAAAAACTTAGCATGCGAATATCTTTGTGCAAAATCTTATAATATATTAAATTTAAAATATAAATTTTGATTACTTCTGTTACTAAATTTATTTAAAATACATCATCATCTTCCCCGTAAACTTAATCAGTGATTTTGTAAAATCCCTAACAAGAATTTCAGGGATTTTACAAAATCCCTGACAATTTCAGGGATTTTATAAAATCACTAAAATGGTCAGTGGTTTTACAAAATAACTAATTATTTCAGGGATTTTACAAAATCACTGATCTTACAAATGCACTCTAACATATATACGAGGGTTGTCCCAAAAGTTTTAGGACAAACACTTATAAAAACAAAAACAACGTCTTAGGTCTATCTTTTTCTGGTATTTGTGATCTGCAGCAAAAACCTGATTACCATATGTATGTTACTCCGTGATTTTTCCTTTGATATGGAAATAATAACTTTATATTTGAAACAGAGATAGGGATCTGGAGCTTGACAAAAATACATTGTAACGCGCAAAATACCGTTTTTGAATTTGTTATGTTTTCGCAAAAAATCCCGCAAAAAATTTCCCGATAATTATACTATATGTAGACAATAGAAAAGACTTTACATGTGTCAAATATCAAAAATTTAAGTATTGATATGGCAGACATTTTGGGTTTTGGAGTCTGTCAGACCGGAACTGCATTTCTGAATGATGAAACGTTTTTGGCTAAGGTGGAGCAGAGAGCTGTTACAAAGTTTCGTGTGAACATCAGAAAAACATCAATAGTAACGACCTTATTTGGCTGCTAGTTTAGACAATGTAATCCTACATCAAGACAATGCCCTGTGCATACATCGCAAAAAAAACTCAAGTTAGAGATCGATTTACTCTTATTTCAGAGTGTCAAGCAATGTCCTTGCAGCAATGGATTTTGACGTATATCCATATATCAAATCATTTATCTGTGGGCAGAAGTTTGACGACTTACCCGATCTTAGGCATGCAGTGATGAACATAATTTTACGTAAGAAAAATGAACAATTTGTAAAAAAATATTCGATGACTAGTTAGAAAATTGCAAGAAATGTGTTGAGTTGAATGGAGACTATGACAAGAAAAATTAACGTTGACGTCATTTAAACATGTGTCGAAGCTCCGCTGGAAAGTTGTTATAGTATTTTAAAATGATGGAAATATAATTGTAAAACCTTATAATGTGATGAAATTTTGGAGATTGACTCATTAAATCATGTAAGTATTCGTAGCCTTGTTTCATTATATTCTGACATAAATCTCCGTTTTAACAGAGACCGTCCTAAAACTTTAGGGACAACCCTCGTACACTTTCGCTTGATAAAAACTTTGCCCCCTTTCTTGTCTCCGGATCAAAATGGGAGAAAAAGACAAAGGCTACTCCACACAGAGGTTTTGTCAATGGTGGGGAAGATATAGCAGAGGCAGAAAGAAAAACGCGTGAGCAAAAAGTCAGCATGCTCGAGTGAATGTTAGGACAGATCGCAAATTATTGTCCAGTTATATCAAGAAATACCATTGTTAAAAACTGCACCTCAATTGATAATATCTGGCAGACCATTCGGTTACACTATGGTTTTCAAATTACCGGTGCTCATTTCATAGACTTTGACAATATTCGATATGACCCATCGGAAAGACCGGAAGATTTATTTCAAAGACTGACAGCTTTTGTCGAAGATAGCTTGCTGCGTGAGGATATGGGTATCAAACATCACGACGAAGTCGTTAATGAAGACGAAGAACTATCGCCAACGCTCGAAAATCTCGTCGTTTTAACCTGGTTCAGGCTTATTAATCCTGACCTTCCCAAGCATGTCAAACAGAGGAATGGAACTGAGTTAAGGGCGAGAACGCTTGTATCGATAAAACCGGAAATTTCACAGGCGCTTGATTTACTCTTAGAAGAACTGCGATCAGTTGAAGATGCCAAGGCAATGAGAACCGCCGTCAAACAGTTTCCAAGAACAAAACAACTACCTAACTCATGGACAAAACAAAACTCTAAATCATGTCCCCTCTGCAAAACTACAGGACGCCCTGACCGCCATTTTCTCAGTAAATGTACATTTTTGCCTCAACAAGACCGACAATTTTTGGCTAGGGCCCGCGCTGTAACTGACATTACTGATGATGATTCAGATTTATGTGAAACTATGGTTGACACCCCACCACAGATATCCGCTAGCCGAGTTCAGGTGCGCCAGACACCTTATCTTGATACTTATTGTGGCCACGTTCCTATGCGTCTTACAATAGATAGTGGAGCAACAGGTAACATGATTCGTTACAGCGATGCGCTCGTTCATTGGGGCATACAAGGTATTATCCCGTGTTGTAACGAATACATCAGAACTTTTATC
The DNA here is from genome assembly GCA_002080025.1 of Modiolus philippinarum. NCBI lineage: Eukaryota > Metazoa > Mollusca > Bivalvia > Mytilida > Modiolidae > Modiolus > Modiolus philippinarum. The sequence goes on from MJUU01020858.1 coordinate 54,347, forward strand.
TCCTTTATAAACAGCTATTTCCGGTTGTGATTCGAAAGACTAAATTATTTGGACCGATGAACTCGCGGCTGCTTTTACCAAAGCCCAAAACACGTTATCTACAAATCGCTCTATTACACTTCCGCGTCCTTCTGACCAACTATGGATAGTAACGGACGGGGCGTCAAAACGAAGTGGTCTTGGGGCTACGCTGTATGTAGGCAGAAACGATAAGTTATTGTTAGCTGTTTTTTTTTAGCGAAAAATTGAGACAAAACCAAAGCCGATGGTTACCGTGTGAAATTGGGGCATTATTGATTGCAGCCTCCATAAAAGATTTTCTGCGGTTATGCGGATGTAAACTTGGATTCTATTGGCTGATTAACCACCTGCTAAATAACCATGTCCGCCCTACACAAGACAATCAATAAGCATGATAATGTAGTGTTTCACCTAGGCCAAAGTCATTCAAAAGCGTACATATAAGAATTGTACATAAGGAAATAATTCACAAACATGCAGTTAGCATAGATAAATAAGCATATCGAAATTAAAGTTTAACATAGTTTACTTCCACGTAATGTAAAACTAATTTCAGCCTGATATTTACATTAAAAAAATTAAAATGTGAAATACATCTATACTTGGAATAACATGTAAATTATATGAAATATTTTATTTGCATTCATAGGTTTTCGCTCAATGTATAACGAAAACGCCATTTAAACTTTATACAACATGAAAAATCAATACATCATTCGGCTGTGTATTGTCCAGACTCACGCGGTCAGTCGACATAGCGTTTTTGTGTGTAATCGTGTAGTTAAATGTAGGTCATTTTGTAATTATCGTTTTCTTAGTTAAACACAAACAGATTTGCATAACCGCACAAAAATGTTATCATGCATTGAACCAACTAATATGATTATTTAGATGGTGTCGAAAATGGTTGAACGGCGCGACCAGAAGGCCGCTTGCCGTCCAACGATTTCCGACACTATCTAAATAATCATATTAGTTGGTTCAATGCATGATAACTTATATTAGCCCGTACATCATTTAATCTTCTGCAGTTGTATGTGTTCTTACCGACAATACACCCTGCGTTCAGGCCTATGAAAAACTTTGTAGAGGAGAGTTTTCCTCAAGGCCACGAGTCTCAACCTTTTTGTCGACAGCGAGTCGCTTTCAAGTCTCAATCCGACATGTTTCTGGATCGGCAATCCTACCATCCAATTTTGCTAGCAGAAATGCACCAAATTGTGAGAATTCTGATTGTCAAGTTTGTTCTTTTATAAATTGCCAGGCGGAGTCTGTCGTCCGCCACGTTACCACCGAAGAAATTCTGAACGGTACTGTCAAATGCCCATTTACAAGCAGAACGGCTTGGTTATCCATTCAGTCTGAGTGTTCCGACCTCCGTCGTACGGTAGCTCATTTACGCCAGGGGACCAGACCATCCAGAAAACTAACAAATGTTAAAGACATAAAACGATACTTAAATGTAGCTTCCCTTTCGAGAGACGGACTTCTTATTGTGAAAAGAAATTTACCATTTATGCCCAGTCGTGAATGTATTGTAGTTCCTCGACAAGTTCTCGATGGTCTGTTGACCTCAATTCACATTAAATTAGACCACCAATCATGTAACCAATTGAAATCTGTCGTTCAAAGATACTTTTATGCTTTAGATATGGACAAATCAATTGAAAATGTTATCAAAAGTTGTCATCAGTGTGCCTCGCTAGTTAAGACCCAAAAAATGTGCGAAGAACAAAGTTCAGAGGATCCGCCTGAAACGGTAGGTTCACGTTTTGCCGCTAAACTAATTGCAAATGAACGTCAGAACGAATTGAGAGATTCCATAATACAGTTATTGGTCGAAGTTCACCCTCTTGATGGGCCGTATGCCGTTATAAGAACTGATCAAGCGCCTGGGTTTAAAGCCTTAGTCAGTGACGAAGTGTTGACAAGACGGCATCGCATCACAATAGAATTAGGGCGTGCTATAAAACATCAACAAAAACCCCGTAGCCGAAAAGGCAATTCAGGAAATGGAAGACGAAATTCTACGTTCAAACCCGTCTCAACACCAGATACTAACACCAATGTCTCTTTCAGTGGTTACCGCTCGTCTGAATACTCGTATCCGAAACAGAGGATTATCAGCGCGCGAGAAATGTGGACACAGAGAGACCAATTTTCGAATCGACAAATACCAGTTGCTGACCAAGATTTAATTTTGACTCAACATGAACATCGATCCAAAAATCATTCTTATAGTGAAATCGCTAAATGTCAGTCAGATAGACTACAACTTTCTCTAGATTTAAATGTTGGAGATATTGTTTACCTCCGTAACGATCTGAATAAAACAAAAGCCAGAGATAGGTATCTTGTAGTTACTTAAGACTATCCGTGGTGTAATATCCGCAAATTCATAGGAAATCAGCTAAGACAAAATTCTTACCGGGTAAAGTGTTCTGATTGTTTTAAAGTGGCATTATCTTACGAACTCAAACATAGCGAAAGATCGTCACATGAACTTTGTTCGGATAAAGAGGGCGAAAATGAAGCTAAAAAAGTACCACATACCGCTACTGAAATTCCTTTAGAAATATCAACGCCGCCGCTGAAACCTCCTACTACAACTAAACACAGCGCAATCGAAGATGTACCTGATACCGAACCTGGTAATATTGGTTGTAAACACGTCCGACTGTGAGAAATCAGAAGATGATGGATCGACAGAAAACATGCATCCAATGAACTTCGATACAACCAGTCGACCTACCCGAAAGCGATCGCTTCCAAAAAAGTTCAATGACTTTATACTTTATTAATGTGAATCATATACTAATGGGGCATAATAACCCCCTAAAACCAGAGGGCAGTCTACCCCATGACGGTTTTATTGTTATTTGATGTTATTCCAAGGAGGAATGTGAAGTAATTCACTTATTTTCAAATCTGTGCATATATATGTCATTATTATTACATTTTAACAAAGAAAACAAGAAAATTGCAGCAGAGCTGCGAGAGGGGGTTAACTTGAGACATGTGAAACTTGAAGTTCTTCAATAAAAATATAAAGCACTGGGGAAATACTTATATTTGAGCCCCCCCCCCCCCTGTTTTCACATCATTGGTCCATTGGTCAAAAATTATTTTATTGACAGGTGGGCTCAAGTTCCCTAAATATAATCTCCAATTCAAATTTACATCTAGTCTGATTATTTTATAATTCACGATCCCAAAATATAGATTTCACCAGTTTATGCGTTCACTGAATGCATTGCAATCTCAATAGCACTCAGTAGTTGCCGGCCCTTGAAGTGCGTGTATTTCCGGCATGCATGGCGTAGCAGACGCTTAGTTGTTTTCATTTGAAGATTGACGATTTTCAAATTAATTTGAGCATTATTATGTTTAAAGCGTAATGCCAATTCATTTTGAAAGTTTTCAGTCAAATATTCACACCAGTAGGCTATCAAATAGCCTTGGTCTACTTAAGGCAAGGAAAAGGAATATCTAACTTCAAGGTAAGAAATATATCATTCTTAGCATTTTCATCGTCGCGGAGCTCACTGGAGTTGTTACATGGGCATATTTTTGATAAATGATTGCATGAACATTTGTCAACAATTAACTGCCATCTTTATTTACGTTGCCATGACATCCGTGCTCCCCGTTTTCATTCGTGTCATGATGCTTGAGGCCGGGGTGCCTTTTGACATTGTCACATCGACACTATCCATT
>MJUU01020862.1:0-20875 GCA_002080025.1 Modiolus philippinarum
AAGTTGTCGAAATGCGCATATGCAGAAAGTAAATTCACAGTGACTTCGGTATTTAGTTATTGTAAAGAAATCTAACTGGTTCCAGTCGTCCAGTTTTGTTGAAAATTAATGTTTTTGTCAAAATCAGCTAAGGACAGAGCTTTGTATGAGGGAGATACTCCTTAGTTTTCAACTTTAAATTTAAATTTAAATTTAGATCACTTTGGTTATTTGTTCTCTATCAGTTTTCAAACATTTTTGAGTTTATGGTCTTCCAAACGTTTAGATTTTATCTGCACTGATGAGACATAAGTTGTCGAAATGCGCATATGCAGAAAGTAAATTCACAGTGACTTCGGTATTTAGTTATTGTAAAGAAATCTAACTGGTTCCAGTCGTCCAGTTTTGTTGAAAATTAATGTTTTTGTCTTTTTTATATTAACTACAAGTCCCCATTCATTACAGTATCTTTGTAAAAGTGATAAACTATTTTGGAGACCATTTGGTGTCTCTGACAATAATATAAGGTCATCAGCGTACATAAGACTATTTAAGCTTGTCTTATCCAATTTAACTGGATTACAACAGTCATCATAAACTGACGGTAAATCATTGATAAAGAGATTAAATAATGTAAGGCTCAAATTGTCCCCTTGATGTACACCAATATAAGATTTAAAACTATCTGTACAATGTGAAGCATCTGTTTTTACAGACAATTCAATATTTCCATACATACTTTTTATTACATTATAAAATAAATCACTGACTCCATTTAATCTCAATTTATAAAAAAAAAGTTCCTCATGCCGAACAGTGTCAAAGGCTTCACGAAAGTCAACAAAACAAGAATAAAGTGTTTTAGACCCTTGCTGAGTATATTTATCTATAAGAGTTTTAAGTACAACAATATGGTCAGTTGTCCGCATGCCTTTACTAAATCCAATTGGTTCTGGACGTATTATATATCAAACTCGGTTTACAATATGCAACAAAGCTTAAAGCGTCTACTTCCAATAATGCTCACAACTGTGTTTTCAAACCTTTTCACAAATCTGACCTTTTGGTCTTCGGACCAAAACACATCTGAAATCTGCTAATATATATTTGGATGAAATAGCCCCTTCAGGTACTCCAAAAAACCTCCATGGCTGAACAAAAAACCAACATTAAATTTTGAGCTATGCACAAGCCTGATACCAATCCTCTGGTCACCCAGCAGGACTTTGCAAGAATTAAATCTAAACATCGTGAATACTTGCAAATTTATCCCGATGACTCTAAGGATGGAGACAGAGTGGCTTCTGCAGCCATCTTTGCAGATCGTACAACTCTCCGACTACCATCCTCTAGTTCCATATTTACTGCTGAAGAAAACGCTAATTACTCAGCACTTAAATTTATAGCTTTATTGCAAACAAATAAGTTCTTGATCTGTTCCGATTCACTTTAAGCCTTTTGGCAATTTAAAGTCGAAAAACAAAACGCCCAATTATTTAAAAAATAGCTGAACTTTACAAGTCACTTGTATTAGGCAAAGAAGTCAGTTATGTTTGGATCCCTAGTCATGTAGGGATCTATGGAAACAAAGTTGCTGACCAGGAAGTCAAGGACGCACTAGATGACGAGATGTCGGATTGTACCGTACACTGACATGAAGCCTTTAATCGTTAAATAAATAATGAACTGCATGTAATTCAATCAGTCGTCGGTAAACAAGTCGGGTCTTTCGGTAAAAACCGTAGGGAACAGGTAGTGTTGACCTGGTGTCGTATTGGACAGACTAGAAAAACACATAGCTTTATTCTCAACAGAGATGATAAACCTGAATGTATTCCATGCTATTGTCCTTATACAATCCAACACGTTTTAATTGAATGTGTAGATCTAGCCGATATCTGTTTTTCCGCCGTGCGCGGTCCCGGCTGAAGAATAGGCCCGCAGCATCCTCTGAGCTTGGAGTAGGAGCCATCCTAACAGAGGACCCCGAGGGAACCCCGGGATATAGAAATAGGACCCAGTATCTCCGGCTTGCGGGGTGTGACCCCTCCTAAACGGAGGCTGACCCCGAGGGTCCCGGGATATAGAAATAGGACCCATTCCGTGGTTGTGCGGGATTAATAAATACACAACCCATCTTTCGGATGGGATGTAAACTCAGGTCCACGTGTTGGGAGAAATGCCACGCTTCCTGCACGTTAAAGAACCCTTGTAGCAAGCTCTTTGGGATGGTCCGTAGGTGATCGGCTACAAGGCTAAATTCCCCGCCCTTGACGATTTCACCCTACTTTTCCAGTGGCAGTCAGAATTTCCCGTCCCATGGCCCTTTCCATACCCCAAAGTGATTATTTATCAACAAACTTGTTCTCGTCTTGATATAGCTGAAATATTGCTGAGTAGACGTTAAACAATATTCAATCAATCAATCAATCGTAATTTTTGTTCCGCTGATTGTTTTAAAGACCAATTTACAAAAGCCGCTGGCCACAAAATCGTTTGATTGATTGATTAATAAGGGGTTATGCGCTTAGTGAGCAATATATCCGTTATATCAGGACGTACACAAATAAATGAAAACTTAGCCTACAATACAGCCTCTTGCAAGTCTTATCTTGCACAGGAAACATAGAAGGGATGTTTTTTTACTGCATAGGCAATGGCGTTCCTCCACACAAGTTGTTTACAATGATTTGCGATTAGGCTTTTTTACATGAAGAACAACAATAAAAGCGTTGTTCTTTTGCATGTTTTTACCACACATTTGTAGAGACTTTGCCTCATGTACATTTACTCTATATCCTGTTATTCACAATTTCCGTATTGTGACCCGACTACCCCACTGCCACTATAAATTGAAGAAATGCATAGCGGTAGGAAATTTAGGCTTCCGTACAACCCCGCCTACAAGAAATATAGAAGGAGACTTTGTACTAGGTAATAAAAGAGAAGTGGCATCAGCTCCACATAATTATTCTACACTGTTTATGTTTCAGGCTTTCCATATCGATAAATGGGTAGGGGCAGGAAATTAAGCTTTCCCGCATAGACATGGCATTTCCCTATCCCCCTCTTGGTTGATAGATTGATTAGTTAGTGTTTACCTTCTAGTGAGTAATATTACAGCTATATCAGACCGAGAACAAGCTAATTCAAAACTAGTTTTGATTGCCACTGGAAAAGAGGAGAAATGGGTAAGGGCAGGAAATTAAGCCTTCTATACGAGTCCCAGTGACTCTGCTCTTGAAGGGGTCTTTATACTGCTTAGGACGTAGTGTTTCTCTAAAGAGTTTGGCTACAATGGTTCGCGGTCAGGCTTTCCATATTTTGATCTGACTCTTAGCATAGACATGGAAATCCTCAACAACCTTGAAAGCGCCAGGTAGCTCTGTAGCCGGAGCACCTGAGAACCGAATGAAGTGCCGGACCAGTTACGGTAAAACAGTTGTGATACACAATGACAGGGTACAAATATGTGTTCAATGCAGCAGTGGATGGAACAGCGCTCTTGACTGTTTTTCTTTTACGTTTTTCGAGACCGTTTGTTTTATAGGGTGATTTTGGCAAAATTGGAAATAAAATGACAGCATGCCAAAAGTCAAGGAGATATTACAATGTAAGATTACAAAAAAGACAGGATAAAGTAGCTGAATGAAAAGATACGGATAATGTAAAAAAATACAGATTCAAACCCCCCCCCCCAAAAAAAAATAGATAAAAAGGCGGGAATAAAAGTATCGCCATAGCCAATCCCTCAATTTTGCTTGATAAGTGTCTGAATGCTGACGAATCATCTAGACCATCCCCCATGTTACCCTTGACTTAAAAGTTTCACTGTTAAATATGCGTCTTCTTCCCGTGTTTTAACATGACATTTGTTCTTGAGTCTATATCTACCAATTTGGTGTAATATTTAAAAAATAATTCTTGCCATGTATATGGTTATTGGAAATTTCACCATGGGCTGGGCCTTTATATTCGAATTTAACCCAGAGCATTAGCGAGGGGTTAAATTTACGAATATAAAGTCCAAGCCCATTGTTAAATGACAATTACCAAATACCTGCCATGAATTATGTCGATTTTAAAATGACAGAAAGGGAATTTTTCATTCTGAAACCACCTAGGCGAAGGCAGATTGCAGTCTGTGTCAATGACGTCACAATACACAAACTGATGCCAAGTTCAAAATTCAAATCGAAAGCAAAACGATGCACATTTACGTGTCTGCATGGTATAATTTAGTTAAAAACTGTTCTAAACCTTTATTTCCCCCATAGACTAAGACAACAAAATTCAAAACATTGTTGTTTTTCATCCCGTTTACTCATATTCCGATACCACTTCCGCATGATCGATTGATTGGTTAACGTCCAATGAGCAATATTTCAGCTGTATCAGGACGAGAACAAGTTAATCAATTAAGAAAATAAATGTAAGTAAAAGGAAGAAAGAAATAAAGGAGGAAAGGACATACGGGGCAACGACTTTTGATTGCAACTGGAAAAGGGGAGAAATGGGTAGGGGCAAGAAATTTAGCCTCTTATACGACACCCAATGCGTCCGCTCTCTTTATAGAAATATAGAAGGTGTCTTTGTACTGCATGGAGCGTGGCGTTTCTCCACACAGTTTGGCTACTAGGGTTCTTGGTCTGGCTTTCCGTATAATGACCCGACTACCCCGCAAAACAAGGCATTCCCCTATCCACCACCTGGGGACACGCCCGGTAGCTCTGTAGCCAGAGCCCCTGAAAACCGATTCAGATGCCGGGTCCGCATGTGCGAAATATATGGTTATCGAATTTTTTACGAAAGTATGGAGTGAATGAACATGACACGATTACACATATGTCAACTTCAATGAGGTGTATGGCCATTTCGGAAATTAATTCTTCATCAGCAGTACTAGAATTGAGTATTATACTAGTTGAAGATTAACAAGAGCCATGTTAGAATTATGCATAAAATTAAGAGATAGATTTAATATATATTGAGAGTATTCCCTTTTCACTCCTAGTAGCTAAATTTGAAGCCTTACTATGAACACCTACAATGCTTTAACGTTTCATATTTTGAACTTTTTCAAATGGCAATTTATGTACTGAGTCTAGATTTACTGTAAATTCTGTTATCCATAATAATTTTAGATCAATGTGTAATGATAGGTGAAATCAGTGACTCGTACTTTTAAAAGATCGCAAAAAAAGAATGAGGTCGTATAATGAATGGTATGGTGCTGTCGTCTGTGTCGTTTCTCACAATATTCCTTCGAACAAAAGAAGGTTTGGAAAGGGTTTTGTTTTATGCAGCCCCGCTCTTTATTTTTTTTTTCTGAAAAGACAAAATCTTGCTTTTTTTATATTTGACAATAGAATATTTATTATTTACCTGATTTTGATTGGGTTTCTTTCAGTACGCTATGAGGAAATCTACAATATGCAGTATGTTAACTGGTTTTCATGTCGCATGTACCATTCACGAGATAAATGGTGCCCAAAAGGGGCGAAACTCACTTGTTTAATATTGTAAGTCCGATTTAATGAACAGATAACCTAAATTTTTCATTACACATCGGATTTCCCGAGGATATTCACCAGTCCAATAGTCAGATTTGTCTGAAATGAAAATTTACCTTGAATTTTATAGAAATTTACTGTTATTATTAAAATTCTACGGGTTCATTTCGTGCACCGCACTAGGTAGAAGTCCTTATTGAAATTACAGGATCTGGCTTTATATTAGAATATTTTTGATAATGAGTACTTCTTTTCTGACTATTTTTTCTTGGATTATGGCTTTCAATATTATTTATACTTATGCTGCTGATCAGAAATTACACCTTGAAACACGTGCAGAGCAAAACAAAATTTACTGTTTGTTGCAACTTTGGTATTTTTGTATTTTCCATGGTTTTTTTTCTTTGGATTTCTGTTGATGTAAGCTTTTATTACTATGATCAACGAATTTGGCGTAGCTCTTACCGTTTCCGAGCTATAATGGGCCTAGAAGGCCAAATTGTTTTCAAAATATGTAAAATATTGAATTTCCATCGGATTTCGAGGCGTTTTTCTTAGGATTCTTCTTGTTATAAGTTTTGGAAGTAAATCAACAGAGTTGTAGTAGCTCCTAAGTTTTCCAAGCCTCAAAAGGTCCAAGGGCCAACATTGGAATTTTTCAAAAGTGTTAAATTTTTTTTTAAATGTAAGGTTTCAGACGCAAGTTTACGGGTTTGACATTATCCTACTTTTTCCAAGCTTTAAGGGGCCAAACAGGGCCAGCATTACAAATGTGCAAATAAACTTTTCATTGGATTTTAATTGGATTTTCTTTTCTTGTGCTTCCTCTTGATTCAGTTGGGATTCAACAGTTTGTGCATAGCTTTAACTGTTTCTGAGCTATGAGGTATCAAAAGGGCTAATTAAATTTTCCCTAGTTTGTCCACCTAATTACTGTGTGAAGCTCTTTACTGTGTCCACTAACACTGCTGCGGTTGTATGCTGCCCTCGCCCTTTATTAAAAAGATATAAAATTTGAATATAACAATTTTTATTTTAGTGCAAAATGAACTTTCGGGTTCTTATGTGCCACATTCTCTGCATTTTTTTCTTTTTGATGATTGTATTAAGATCTCATTCATCAGAAAATTTATATAAGGGATTCACACAGAGCTGCAAGTCTTCAGGTGATTTTAAGATTAATATTTAATCATCTTCACATAGTAGATGATTCTAACCTTTTTATTTGATGACTCTGATATATGATTCATGATTCTTTTTGGAACCTTACAATATCTAAATTTTTGTAAAGGACCAGAGGCGTTAAGGTCAATTTTTGGCCCAAAAATGCCCAAAATTAAAATTTTAACTGACTAATTTACAAATTCAAATAAAATGTATTAAAAGGATCATTTTTATGAAAAAAGTGAAAAAAATTATATTTATAATCCATACGTTACCTTTTAAGGGTTTTCAATATGACCCTTTTCAACAAAATCCATAAATTCTTCAAGTTTTCTCTTATTTTTGGCCATATTTTGTAAGAGAAATTATCCCCCGTATGCTTGGAACAACTTTATATTTGGTACAAATGTACAGTTTTATCAGCTTATTCATTCTTTCAAATATTTTGTTGTTCCACGAATGCGGAGAATATTATCCAAAACAACCCTGCAAAATCAGTTATTTTGTGCTGTTTTGTCAATTATGGTCTATGTTTACATCATCTGTGACGTCATTATACCGTCATAAATGATAAATTGGTTTATTTTCCTTGAATATAGACATTTTACCACAAATTATGTAATTATGAGGTAGTTATGAAGATATCCATATTTTGAGGCCAAAACGTGGCCTTATCGTCTCTACTCCTTTGTTCAAAAATTTCCTCATGCAAGGCTCTGTCGTTAGCTGATTTTGGCTTTACATTTACATCATATTGGTTATTTGTTCTCTATCAGTTTTTAGACATCTTTGGGTTTTTGGTCTTCCAAACGTTAAGATTTTGTCTGTACTAAAGAGACATACGTTGTCGAAATGCGCATATGCAAAAACTAAATTCACAGTAACTTCGGTATTTTGTCATTTGTAACCACCGGGTCAATGCCTCTGCTGATGGACTGTTAGCCCCGAGGGTATTAACAAGCCCCGTAGTCAGTACTTCAGTGCTGACCCGAAAGCTGATTCTATTTGGAACGGCCCCGAGGGAACCCCGGGGTATAGAAATAGGACCTAGTATCTCCGGCTTGCGGGGTATGACCCCTCCGAAACGGGGCTGACCCCGAGGGAACCCCGGGATATAGAAATAGGACCCATTCCGTGGTTGTGTGGGATTAATAAATACACAACCCATCTTTCGGATGGGATGTAAACTCAGGTCCACGTGTTGGGAGAAATGCCACGCTTCTTGCACGTTAAAGAAAGCTTGTAGCAAGCTCTTTTTTTGAGTGGTCCGTAGGTGATCAGCTACAAGGTTAAATTTCCCGCACCTTTTGATTTCAACCTACTTTTCCAGTGGCAGTCAGAATTTCCCGTCCCATGACCCTTTACATTCCCCAAAGTGGTTATTTATTAACAAACTTGTTCTCGTCTTGATATTGCTGAAATATTGCTCAGTAGACGTTAAACAATATTCAATCAATCAATCTATTTGGAACCTCACAATATCTAATTTTTTGAAATTTGTTGAAGACTAAAGAGTATCTCCCTCGTGCAAAGCTCTGTCCTTCGCCGATTTTCACTTTACATTTAGATCATATTGATTATTTGTTCTCTATCAGGTTTAAACATCTTTGGGTTTATGGTCTTTCAAACGTTTAGATTTTATCTGCACTGAAGAGAAATAAGTTGTCGAAATGCGCATATGCGGAAACTTATTTCACAGTAACTTCGGTAATTAGTCATTTGAAACTGGAATAGAAACAATAAAATTGAAATAGGGGTTTTGATCATCAATAAATAAATTAAAAAGGATTGGGTTATAATGTCGCCGTGTTTCACACCATAAATCACCAGAGAAAGTTTAGCTGGTGTACAGCCATATAAAATATTTGAATACATTACTGATTAGGTAACATCTCCCCCTTTTCTTTATCAATAAACTTTTTCTTGCAACACTGTCGAACGCTTACTTCAATTTAAATAATCCTTGTATGTATATGTACTTAAGTTTTTCAAATGAATTTATGGAAACTTGTCCAATAACCTGTACGAAAATCGCCATAGATTGTTATCCTCGAGGAATTTGGCAGGCGATTCTGCAGTAATGCTGTGAAAAGTTTGCCAAGACAACTAGAAATACATATTTCTATTGATTTGATTACTTTTTACTTTCCGGGCTATTTAAAGCTTGCTTTAGGGTGTAAGGTTCGTCATTTTGTTGAAGACTGTACAGTGACCTCTAGATCATTTTGGGTCGTTTTGACCTGGAGATGGAATGTTTACTTCTGGACATTTACCCATTTCCTTTCTTTTTCATGTAATCACCTACTTTATTATAGGTATCAGTGGTCTCTCCTGATTTAAGAATAGACGAAACACATTATACATGAATATAACAATTTGGAGAATTTTGTTAATACCACTGATTAAAAAGTCATTATGATAACACCTGGAACAGGGGCGAAATGGGTAGGGGCAGGAAATTTAGTACTCAAAGTCTTATCTCCTCAGAAATCTTAAATAAGGCTCTTTACATCAAACACTGCATGAACGTGGCGTTTCTCCACGCAGTTTTGCTACTTTGGTTTCGTAAAATGAACTGACTAGCAGGCAAAGACTGGACATTTCTCTATCCGAGACATAAGTTGTCGAAATGCGCATATGCAAAAACTAAATTCACAGAAACTTCCGTAATGAGTCATTCGAAACTGGCATAGAAACAATTATATTGAAATAAGGGAAATAAAAGTTTAGCTCATTAATTAATATATGAGAAAGGATGGGTTATACTATATGCGTGTTTCACACCAAAAATCACCAGAGAAAGGGTCACTTACATCTTTAGCTGTTGTATAACATCATGTACAGGAATATAAAATATCTGATTAGATAATATATCTCCACTTCTCTTTTTCTAAAAAAACTTTTTCTTGGAACACTGCCAAATGCTTACTTTAATTTAAAAAAATCCTTGTATATAAATTAAGTTACGTAAGTTTTTCAAATATATATGCTTACTTGTTCTATAATCTGTACGAAAACCGCCATGAGTACTTAGATTGTTGTCTTCGAGGAATTTGACAGACAACTCTGCAGTAATGCTGTGAAAAGTTTACAAAGACAGAAATTGATTTGATCACCTTTTACATTTTGAGGCCATTTAAGTCTTGCTATATGGTGTTGGGTTCCTAACTGTATTGAAGACCGTACAGTGATCGGTAGCTCATTATGGGTCGTTTTAACATGGGGATGGTATGTTTACTTCTTAACATTTACCCAATTTCCTTTCTTTTTCATATAATCGCTTCATTTATTATTAGTATCAGTATGATCTCAAGATTTAAAAAATGGACAAATTACATTATACATGAATATAACAATTTGGAGAATTTTGTCAATTAATTCAACTGATAATAAGTCTTTATGATGACACCTGGAACAGGGGCGAAATGGGTAGCTGGAAATTTAGCCTTCCAATCTCTTCTTAGTGAGTCTTCCCTCCTTAGAAATCTTTAAAAGAGGTTTTAATACTGCATGAAAGACTACATGGACGTGGCATTTCTCCAAACAGTTTTGCTACTTTGGTTTCGTAAAATGAACTGAACAGCAGGCAAAGACGGGACATTCCTCTATCCACCACGTGAGAACACGCCCGGCAGCTCTAGTCGAAGCGCCTGAAAACCCGATTCATCTGTAGGGTCTGCTGAAAAACTAGTACACAATATGAAGGATATTCCTCTGGCACAACAGTTTGTCAGCTTTTTCAAGATCAGCGTTAATGATTTATTTCGTCTTTAACTGAAATTTTGACTGATTCGATACATCACGTTACAGATAAATGAAACAAACGACAGTACCTAAGATAGATTTTTGAAGAATTGCAGGAAAGATAATGTGCATGGCTGCCGAAGATGCATTTTAAAAATTAAAAGTGCAAATTAAGATTAACATGTCATTTTACGTTTTAATAAGTGTTGAAATGCCTATTAATTTTTTTTGCATTTACCGTTTCTTATATAATAAAACAGGTATCACATACAAATTACCCAAAATTACAATCACATGCCACAATCCACTAGTGAACTGCACGAGAAAAATAACAACCAAGGACAATTTAGAAAACTTTTTCGTTTTGCAGTTTGAGCTATTCTGAAAATTTCTAGAATCTTAGTAGCTATTTAACAACTCAATCGGAGAATACAAATAAAAAAGATAACAAGAAACGCCTACAATGGCCGAAAGACATAGTCACATGCCACAATGTAGCAAAGAACTGTACAAGAAAAAAACACCACAAAAAACTACAGACAAACTTAAAAAAAACGATAGCAACTCGGGACAGCCGGACTTGGTACCGGCACTAACATAAGCCAGCGGTAGGGTTAAACCGGTTTAAAGATACCCAAACCTCCCCTCTCAGTGTCCCGTTTCCCTATTGTATAAAACAATTACTAATAAAACCCAAAACAGGTAGACAACTTACTCCAGGATCACAATTTTGAAAAGGTGAAGGACACAAAACGTAATTTTGAAAAAGAGTGCTCGCCGCTAAACTGCAAGCTAGTTCAAGTAATCCCATTATATGAAAAAGAAAGGAAATGGGGTAAATGTCAAGGAGACAACATCCCATATCCAGGTTAAAACGACCCAAAACAAAACATCTAAGGGTCACCATTTTGTTTTCAACACAGTGAGGAACCTCACACCATATAGTAAGCTCTAAATGGCCCCGAAAAGGTAAAACAAGTGAATAAATCAATGGAAACAAACCACATCCAATAACCCAAATATCAAGAAACTAAAATGTTATAAGAAGACATGGACAAGCCAATGACCAACATATTCCTGACTTGAGACAGGCGCAAAAATTGCGGTGGGGTTAAACTCGTTTTCTTTGGTCCAAACCCTCCCCCTATGTGTTGTGAATGGCTAAAAAATAAATACACAAAAAGACTCACAGTAAAAATCAAACTAGAAAAAAGTTCAACTTATCAAGACGAGTACCCTTACAATGAAGTACATAAAACATGAAGACAATACACACAGGTACTGTCCGGACAAATGCTCGCAGTTACTGACAGCTAGCTAAGGACATAATTTCCGTTGACTATGATATCAAACCTTCTTACATATGAAATTTCAATTTAAATACTTCTAAATAGATTTGGTATAACAACATCATCAATTATGAAAGAAGAACATAATATTGTGCAATGCCAAATACTGCCAATATGAAAAATTGTTTAAATTTAGTTATGGTGTAAAGCATTTAGGAGATAATCAATATTTTTGCCAACAAAAACCAGAAGTAAAGATTTAACAACAATGCTGTATTTATATCCTTTATGAATAAGTTTGTTCAACGGATCAATAAGTTTGAAAGGACAATTTTTGAATTTATGCGCTTTGTAAATGATATTGCCATAGAAGTTTGGATGTGAAATGCCCTGATGTATAAGAGCCCTGCATGTAGAACCAAATTTTCTTAATAAGTCAATGTATCTATAATAAAATTTAGAGAATGTTTTTATCAATTTATGATATCTAAACCCTTGATGATATATTATTTTAATAGTAAAATGCAGGAAAAGAACATTGTAATTTCGCTGCACTTTGAGAAACCGCTGTATTATATACAAAAAGGAACATGGAACATAGGTTGTAGCCCCTTGGAAAAGGGAGAATAGAGAATGGAAAAACGAGATCATACAAGAACCAAATATGCGGGGTAGTCACACAGCACGGTAGATAAAGCACCTCATTCAGAACCAAGGCATTAAGACAGCATGAGCTTTCCAAAATGTCGGAAGTTGTAGTGTAAAGCCCTTCAAGGGCGATGTCCGCGTGCATTCAGTAGGTCTCCGTCGCCTTTCTTCAAATGAACGAATTTACACGATAAAATGATGATAAACAGGAAATGATTGATACACAAGAATCATTGACTATTTTTAATTAAAACTAATAGAAATCAATCTTGTACTGTCGTCGTGTTGGTGGACAGTACATTTTAAAAACTATACTGCGTATTTATTTGCAAAAGTTACAATCCTTTCTAGTTCACCAATCAGCTCGTTGATATCATTATTTCCATTGCATTATTAAAACATGAATCGGATTCAATGGCTCCGTCTAGATAGTGAACACCAAGTGGTGGATAGACGAATGTCACGTCTATTTGGGGCATTCGGGTCATAATGGCGAAAGCCTGACCGCTAACATTCAACAATTGTACCGAAACTATGTGAAGAAACGCCAATCTCCTTGCAGTAAAAAGACCACATCTTTATTTTTAAAGGAGAGCAGACTCGCCAGGAGTGGTAATAAATACTAAATTTCCCCCCCCCCCCCTACCCATTTCTCACATTTTCCAGTGGCAAGCTGCCAACTTTTTCTAATAGATAATGAATTGATTTACTAGTTGGTGTCCTGATATTGCCTAAATATTGATTATTGAACATTTAACATGTAAATACTAGTAATTAATCAATCTATAATCTAAGAAGGAGAGCATCCTTCAGAAAAGTTACAAGAGGGCTAAATTTCCTGCCCCTACCTTTGTCTTCCTCTTTTCAGTGACGATCAAAACTTGTTACCCCGATAATCGTTTCCACCTTCATTTCGTTCCCTTCATGTAGAAACATAGTCTGAAAGACCCATAACACTGTTACTTTCAAGTTTAAAAAGTTAATTAGATGGAAGAAGACAATTCAACATCATGGACCCTAAAAGTACGTATTTGATTGATTGATTAGTTAGAGTTTAACGTCCAATGAGCAATATTTCAGCTATATCAGGACGAGAACAAGTTAAACAAATTAAAAAAAATGTAAGTAAAAGAAGAAAGAAGTAAAGGTGGAAGGGACAACCGGGGTAACGACTTTTGATTGCCACTGGAAAAGGGGAGAAATTGGTAGGTGCATGAAATTTAGCCTTCCATACGACACCCAGTGCGTAGAAATATAGAAGGGGTCTTTATACTGCATGGAGCGTGGCGTTTTTCCGTACAGTTTGTCTTCAATGGTTCGCGGTCAGGCTTTCCGTATTGTGACCTGACTACCCTGCATAGACAGGGCATCCCCTTGTCAACCAACTGGGGACGCGCCCGGCTGCTCTGTAGCCGGAGCCCCTGAAAAACCGATCCAGGTGCCGGGCCTCTGTTAGGAAGACTCATACTCCAAGCTCAGAGGATGCTGCGGGCCTATTCATAAGCAAGGACCGCGCACGGCGGAAAAGTACGACTTTGTTCCAGTCGCCAACATGTAACGAAGTGGTCACCCACCAGGCGACTGGTTTTATTATTTAGTCGCCAATCGCTTTATTTTGTCGCCTAGGCGACCATTTCAGTCGCCTAAATAGAGCCCAGATTAGGGAAACGAATTGAAAATAGATATATTGGTAGGGACAGGATATTTACATTTAGATTGACGAATTTACAGTAATGTACAATCTGAAGCGGATACGAGATAGAAACGAGGAAGTTGGAGGGTTCAACAGGTTGAAAGTGTTTTTTTTTACTCAAAAATTATTGTCAAGTCATAGGATAAGCATGTAAGATATTATTTTTACAATTTTTATGGGAAATTCTCACTCGTATCTACTGATACAAACAACTGTGCAGTCTAACAGGAGTTACTTATTGGTGCAAGTGAAAAATTCCTTTGACATAGATATTAAACATTGCTAAACCACATGTATATGCACTCCTGTATACGTTTTCAATTTTAATGTCTTTTAGTATAAAGAATGGTAACGTAATCCTGATGCTAGGATATACTTTGCTTGGATCCAAGGTTGCGGGGAATTCGACCTGGCTTCATGACGCACTATCGACAGTTACTAAGACATCTAAAAAGAATCTAAACCATAAGGAGAGACAGTGTTGGAGATCATATGAAAGCTAATGGATGGCTTTTATGAATGTTAAGATCTAACTGTTCCAGAAAAATCGAGGCATTCCATACTATCGCAGTTTTTCAGGGTCTAAAAGGTGAGTTATTCTTACATACTTTACAAGCTGCAAAGAGAGCTACATAGAGAGCTAAAGCACATTATATATTCAATACACATTGATGACCAGACTATTAGAGTACGCTCCCTTCAGGGTCCATGTCTGTCTGCAATTATTTGTTTTATCTTGGGTACTATACATTTTCCATTTGATTAGATTAGATAAGAGTTCAACGTCTAGTGAGCTATATTTCAGCTTTGTCAGAACAAAAAAATATAAGAAAGAGTAAAAAGAAACAAAGATGGAAGGGTCAACCGGGACGAGTTTTGATTGCGACTGGAAAAGGGAAGAAATGGGTAGGGGCAGGAAATTTAGCCTTCTATACCAGTCCCAGTGATTTTGCTCTCTAGCAGGGGACAATATAGAAGGGTCTTTATACTGCATTGGGCGTGGCGTTACTCCACACAGTTTGGCTACAATGGTTTGTGGTCAGGCTTTCCGTAAAATAATATAACGACCTGACTACTCCATTCCTCTCTATCCACCAATTTGGGACGCGCCCCGCAGCTCTGTAGTCGGAATCTCTGAAAACCGATTCAGATATTAATTACTTTTTTTTTGACTCAACTGATTGTGGAGTTTCTTCCTCCGATGAAGAATCGTCGCCAAAACTTTCAAAGTCTGTATCGCCTGATGAATCACTTTCTTCAGTTTCCTTGCTGTCAGTGTCATCCTCAGAGCTACTGTCCTCATTAGGATGAGTAACATCATTCGCAACCTCCCCCCTTCATTATACAGAATACGCTTCATGTTTTATATTTGCAATGAACGACTCCACTAAAGCAAGAAGTGTTTTTTTTTTTTGTCTTTGGAAGTGTTGGCGAAATCTTGTTTTCTTCGACATATCTCTCCAATAAATGTTTTGGAACAGTTTTCAATTTGCCTTCTGCATAGAGTGAATTCCAATCAAAATCTTCAACCTTTTTCTCTTTATTTTTGTCCCTGAGCTTTTTAGTTTTTTCTGCTCTCTTCTCCCCTTTAAGTTGCATATACTCCATATGGTTCAATTCCTCTTCAACAAGGCTCCTGTTTTCAACAGCAAAAGATTTACAGAATTCATCAACTTTTTCTTTATCTTGAGAACGTATCAAAGCATTCTTATGTAGTTGTCGAAATTGTGCTCTAGGTTGAAAATCGTCTGGCTCTCTAAAGGACCCATCATTACCATGAATCGGCGTATCCTTTAGTGACAAGTATTGGTAGTTCAATCCGGGAAATGGTCTTGGAATTCTAGTTAATTGTTGTTGTCGCCATCTATTTTCACAGAAGTTGCACAAAATTCCGTTTTCCTTACCATCGACGCAAGAATTTTTCTTGAATTCTTTGTACAACTCTCTTTCTTCAAAATGATTTTCATAGAAGTTTTGAAGTTTCAAATAATGATCTCCGGGCAAAGAACGTCTTTTTTGTTTCTGATGCGTCAAGGAAGTCTTTCAAGTACTTTTTATCAGAGTAAAATATTTCTGAAGTTTTTTAGGACACAAGGCCTTCCATAAAGTCTCCTCTGGGACCTGGAGAACAATCAACCCTGTTTGCAAGATCTTTACAAGTCTCAAAAACATTGTAAATAGTTGTTTCTTCCTCCAGTTTCTCAAGTTCATCGAAAGTTAATTGTTCAGCAGTTTCATCAATAGACTTATGTTTCCAGTCTATGCTTCCTCCATCAACTATTGCTCTGCCTACCGCAGCTTGTGTTCTTTCCACTTCATTCTGACAATCGCCTGTAGCCCGGCACCTGAATCGGTTTTCAGGGGCTTCGGCTACAGAGCTGCCGGGCGCGTCCCCAGGTGGTGGATAGGGGAATGCCCTGTCTATGCGGGGTAGTCAAGTCATAATACGGAAAGCCTGACCGCGAACCATTGTAGCCAAACTGTGTCGAGAAACGCCACGCTCCATGCAGTATAAAGACCCCTTCTATATTTCTCTAAAGAGAGCAGACGCACTGGGTGTCGTATGGAAGGCTAAATTTCCTGCCCCTACCCATTTCTCCAATTTTCCAGTGGCAGTCAAAAGTCCTTGCCCAGGTTGTCCCTTCCACCTTTATTTTTTTCTTCTGATACTTTCAATTTTTTGAATTGATTAACTTGTTCTCGTCCTGATATAGCTGAAATATTGCTCATTGGACGTTAAACTCTAACTAATCAATCAATCAATCGCCTGTAGCACAATGAATGCGCACATACAGATCAAGATTGTCCGGTCTCACTTTTTCCGTTGCTCTCATTCTTACATCACGATTGGATTTCCCTACACCTGGCCAAGCATCGGTCAATTCTAGAACGATTGGCTTTGTAGGAGGTAGTTTAAATCTGTTTATATATTCAACTATAGCACTACATTGAACAACTAAACTTCTGAAACACTGAATTAAATCAGCGCCTTTAGTCTTACGATGAAGCCTTACAGTCACTATTCCGCCGTGCGCGGTCCCGGCTGAAGAATAGGCCCGCAGCATCCTCTGAGCTTGGAGTATGAGCCATCCTAACAGAGGACCCCGAGGGAACCCCGGGATATAGAAATAGGACCCAGTATCTCCGGCTTGCGGGGTGTGACCCCTCCTAAACGGAGGCTGACCCCGAGGGTCCCGGGATATAGAAATTGGACCCATTCCGTGGTTGTGCGGGATTAATAAATACACAACCCATCTTTCGGATGGGATGTAAACTCAGGTCCACGTGTTGGAAGAAATGCCACGCTTCCTGCACGTTAAAGAACCCTTGTAGTAAGCTCTTTTTGGGGTGGTCCGTAGGTGATCGGCTACAAGGCTAAATTCCCCGCCCTTGACGATTTCACCCTACTTTTCTAGTGGCAGTCAGAATTTCCCGTCCCATGGCTATTTCCATACCCCAAAGTGATTATTTATCAACAAACTTGTTCTCGTCTTGATATAGCTGAAATATTGCTGAGTAGACGTTAAACAATATTCAATCAATCAATACAGTCACTATTTGCAGCTCTCCATTTAATAAGACATTAAGTTTGTCTTTCATTTCCTGTAGTTTATCTGCCTCCTGTGCAGAAATTGCAAAAGTATTCATATCCATGTCTTTCTTTGCCCTTTCTAGCCAGGTCACAACATTGTTGATTCTATCTATTTCATAATTACGAAAGGTACAATCATTGTTACATGATACGTTCTGTATGTCCTTTTCCTCAGTTTGATCAATGAAATGTCTGACTTTGTCACTAACTCTGTTGCAGATCATTCGAAACTCGGAGGAAAAATTAGTTGACTTCACTTCGTAAAGATCTGGCTTACCTCCTATTTTCAGACGCCCATACAGAGCCTGAACTTCCAACATAAAACTTGGGTCTCATCACACACACAGACTGGTCTTTTGTTAGAATAACAGATGATTCACCATTAACATCAGTTATAACTTTTTCCATAAATCTGTGACTTCCAGGGGTGATATTCAATTTTGCATTCGCAAAATCATATTTCGGCAGCCGTTTCATTGTTTCGGGATCTGTTGCTAAAAATACTCTGAATTTATCAAGTCCATCGGATGCTTCAGGCTTTATGTAAGCTTTGTCATCGATACTATGTATTAACACATAATCTGGATTTTGCCGACATAAGTGAAGAACTGCTCTCTTAATGTGAGCTCGCTGGTGCTTTGTATGAATTTTACTTTTCTCTTCAGATTTTGTAGGTTTTTTGCAACAAAAGAGTCCACGTCCTTTATGGCGTTTTGCCTGGATGTGACGAACATTGGAGGGACGAGCTCTGTTGTAGGCTGTTATATCCGATCTTATTGGCTTTTCGCCTTGTTGAATCCTCTTGAAATTTATAATACGCTTAAAATCACGCTTTCTGATTGATTGATTAGTTAGAGTTTAACGTCCAATGAGCAATATTTCAGCTATATCAGGACGAGAACAAGTTAGTCAATTCAAAACAAATTGTAAGTAAAAGAAGAAAGAAATAAAGGTGGAAGGGACAACCGGGGCAACGACTTTTGATTGCCACTGGAAAAGGGGAGAAATGGGTAGGGGCAGGAAATTTAGCCTTCTATACGACACCCAGTGCGTCTGCTCTCTTTAGAGAAATATAGAAGGGGTCTTTATACTGCATGGAGCGTGGCGTTTCTCCACACAGTTTGGCTACAATGGTTCGCGGTCAGGCTTTCCGTATTATGACCTGACTACCTCGCAAAGACAGGGCATTCCCCTATCCACCACCTGGGGACGCGCCCGGCAGCTCTGTAGCCAAAGCCCCTGAAAACCTATTCAGGTGCCGGGACACGCTTTCTGACAGTCTTGTTTAGATACAAAACAGCATCGTGTCGCCTGCCGTGAGCTGTTGCCTTTTCTTCTATGCAATTCCATAGGAAATCTTCATCTTCTGCATCAATTTTTTTCAGGGGCACCTGCACCTAACTTTCTCTTTTTAATTCTGTTTTCGTCGATCAGTGCACTTGCAGTCCTCTTAACAGCTTGTTGATACCTATTATTACAATAATAGTAAAGACTATTTAATAGCAAAATGAAGTAATCGGATCACACAAGCTGAATAAGGGTAGGCCGAACATGAGATAGGACAAAAATATCGGAGTCAGAAACAGTATCAATGCAAATACTGAAAATAACATTCTTTTCGCAACCTAACCGGTAAAATAATCAAGACCCAGAAGAAGTGAAAATAATTATTATGAAACGAAATCCACCAGACCTCATTTATACAAATCAAATCATATTATACATTTATTCATCCCCCTAGCAATTATTTAATAAAATCAATGTTTACATATGCTTTGCCAGCTGGTTTTCTTTTGTACTACCAATTATACCGAAATAACGATAAAAATGTGGTCAAATGTTGAGAAAGGAAATTTATAAAGGTTGATAATTTCTACACTCCTGACACTCTACTATATTCCTGTGATGTTTCACATCCTGTTTACATAATCCATTTGTAATCAGTAAAATATTTAACTGAGATGACAAGTTAATTAATTAGTATATAATTTCTGCTGTGTTTCTCATGAAAAGGTCATTTTCTACATTTAAAATTAGTAAAGGCAAAACATTTAATAACATCATGTACAAAATATAATACCGTATATCGGGTTATTTTCGCGTCGGCTTTTGTTCGCGATTTTGGTGTAAAACAGGGCAGTGAAAAATTCGCCAAGTTTATAATTCGCGTTTTTATAATCAATCTTATGCATTTGAATTGGTAGTGAAATTTTCGCGGAGGCTAAAATTCGCGTATGATTACCTACCGCGAACATAGCGAAAATAAGACACACGCGAAAAAATCCCGATATACGGTATGTTTGAAAATTTAACAAAACTTGTTGCACGGATATTTAGGATTATTATCTTTTTTCTACAATCATGATAATATTAAATTTATTATGCACAAGCTAATTCATTAAAATGTTATTATAACTCATCTTAAGATAATGTTCCCAATATTCTTGTACCCTAAAACAAACATCGGTATAGTCCTTTTCTTTTCATATAAATGTACATTTAACACGTTTTTTTATATTTTGTAATAAATAAATACCTTTGTCTGTATTTTGGCTGTTCACATCTTAGAATCTCATGCTTTTCATGTAGTTTTCTGTCGATTTCTGTCATTTCTTCGCCTATGTCTGCGCATATGCAGAATTTAAATTAACAGTAACTTCGGTATTTAGTTATTTGTTACCACTGGGTCGATGCCACTGCTGGTGGACTGTTAGTCCCCTAGGGTATTCACCAGCCAAGTAGTCAGTACCGCCGTGCGCGGTCCCGGCTTATGAATAGGCCCGCAGCATCCTCTGAGCTTGGAGTATGAGTCTTCCTAACAGAGGACCCCGAGGGAACCCCGGGATATAGAAATAGGATTGATTGATTGATTGAATATTGTTTAACGTCTACTCAGCAATATTTCAGCTATATCAAGACGAGAACAAGTTTGTTATTAAATAATCACTTTGGGGTATGGAAAGGGCCATGGGACGGGAAATTCTGACTGCCACTGGAAAAGTAGGGTGAAATCGTCAAGGGCGGGGAATTTAGCCTTGTAGCCGATCACCTACGGACCACCCCAAAAGGATTCTTTAACGTGCAGGAAGCGTGGCATTTCTTCCAACACTTGGACCTGAGTTTACATCCCATCCGAAAGATGGGTTGTGTATTTATTAATCCCGCACAACCACGGAATGGGTCCTATTTTTATATCCCGGGACCCTCGGGGTCAGCATCCGTTTAGGAGGGGTCACACCCCGCAAGCCGGAGA
>MJUU01020862.1:21143-36922 GCA_002080025.1 Modiolus philippinarum
AGTATCTCCGGCTTGCGGGGTGTGACCCCTCCTAAACGGATGCTGACCCCGAGGGTCCCGGGATATAAAAATAGGACCCATTCCGTGGTTGTGCGGGATTAATAAATACACAACCCATCTTTCGGATGGGATGTAAACTCAGGTCCAAGTGTTGGAAGAAATGCCACGCTTCCTGCACGTTAAAGAATCCTTTTGGGGTGGTCCGTAGGTGATCGGCTACAAGGCTAAATTCCCCGCCCTTGACGATTTCACCCTACTTTTCCAGTGGCAGTCAGAATTTCCCGTCCCATGGCCCTTTCCATACCCCAAAGTGATTATTTAATAACAAACTTGTTCTCGTCTTGATATAGCTGAAATATTGCTGAGTAGACGTTAAACAATATTCAATCAATCAATCAATCAGTAGCCAGTACTTCGGTGCTGACCCGAAAGCCGATTGTATTTCGAACCTTGCAATATCTAGAATTTTGTAAATTTTGCTGAAAACTAAGGAGTATCTCCCTCATGCAAAGCTCTGTCCTTAGCTTATTTTGGCTTTACATTTAGATCATATTGGGCATTTGTTCTCTATCAGTTTTTTAACATATTTGATTTTATGGTCTTCCAAATGTTTAGATTTTATCTGCACTGAAGAGACATAAGTTGTCGAAATGCGCATATGCAGAATTTAAATTTACAGTAACTTCGGTATTTAGTTATCTGCAAGTCTTTCCTCTGGATAGCTGAAATATTGCTGAAGTTGGCGTAAAACATCAATCAATCCTCTGGATATCTCTTCTCTGCTGTTAACACTTTGTTCAAATTTTCACGTTTTGTTTCAAGTGATTTTATGTCACTATCCAGTCTTAATTTCACAAGGTCTGCAGCTGCAGTTTCTGCGTTCTTGCTTTCACTTGCTGCTTGAAGAACTTTATTCAATTGTTTTTAGCAAGCGTACAATTTATTCCACATTCATAGAGTTTATTACTACTATAGATCGAACCAAGTATTGCTGTTAAGCAAGTTTTATTGAATTTTGTCTCCATTGATGAAATTATGGATTTTACACATTCCCTTGGTATATCTAAAACATTCTTCTCAAATTGCGAAAGTTTAAATCCAAAAGCAACATTTGTAAAGTTTTCTCAGTTGGAACCGTTGAGCTACGGAAACATATACTTTCTGGAATTAATTGGATGAGTAAAATAGCATACTGGTAAACCGACATCGTGCCCCAAAACGGTATCCCATCTGGAATACATTCATAGAATGAAGAGTTAATCTCATAGGCCTCATCAAATAAAATATATCCTTCAGTGTCCAAAAAATCTACAACTGAAATAAGCCCGAGCAAGCTACGAAATCTAAATTTTGACTGTTGAATTTAATAAGACACGAAATTTAAATAAATCTTAAGTCTTCCAGATTATCACATTCCTGCAACGAAACTTTAATTTCACTGTCAAGTGCTTACAGTTTTCTTTGCTCAGATCGTTTTTCTGAAAACCTTTGCTTGATATCAATTGATTTTTAAATACATTTAACATCTATTTCTTCACTTGTTTGTATATCCATGGTCAAGTACTTATGTGAACTGCATCCAGCTGTATGTAAACTATTACACAACTATTTAGATAAGATTTATTACCACTTCAGAAATGAAGACACTCCACAGAGTGATGTAGATAATATTGAAAATTGGTACAAGACAAGAATTATAAACGGTCTGATAAAATAATGATTAACTGGTCATAAAAATCAATTATGTATGCTTAAGTGCCACTTCACAGACACATTTTTTACACCCATTTTAAAAGATGAAACGTTTCTTTGACCCCCTCTATTCATTTATCTCTTCACTGACAATCCCCAGTGACATTGCAGTGTCACCAATGACCCCTCCCCTAAAATGCTCCAACCCCCCCCCCCCTATCTGATAAATAATGACCGTTCCCTTAATATTTTATCGACGTATTACGGCATTCGGACTTACTTTGACAGACGACGTATGTCATTGGTTTTTGTCTATTTCGATTTGTGGGTATTAATTTCTAAATTCGTTCATTTGACCGCATGCTTTCTCAATTTCTATTGGTCCTTGTAGTTTTGGCGCTTCTATTCTATTGTTTTAATCTTTTTAAACACTCCACTCTAGAAATTTGACTGACAAAGATGTGATTTTGTTTTCTGTACTGTTTGGTGAAATCTGATATATTATTGATATTCTTGGATGTAATTATTTCATTTATGAAGGTCAGTTTCTTTCTTATATTCAGTAACATTACATTAAAAGTCCGAAATTAATATTTTATCCAGAATGAGCGATCTGAGCGTATGAATGGAGATTGAATGTCGAGTGAGAGACGAGCGCTGTAAGATTGATTAAATTATATGAATAAATTGAGAATGAAATGTCTGTAGATACTGTAAATACATTTGTAATATTTTGGAAACGAGTAATGATTCTATATTTTTGTGTAAATAAGTGCAATACTCGTTAAATAGGACTTTTATATTAAACACGAATGAATGAGAATTCGAGAACGCCGAACGAATGATTCAAATGTGTAATTTAAACGTTTTCTTAAATGTAAATAACATTG
Source organism: Modiolus philippinarum (assembly GCA_002080025.1). Taxonomy (NCBI): domain Eukaryota; kingdom Metazoa; phylum Mollusca; class Bivalvia; order Mytilida; family Modiolidae; genus Modiolus; species Modiolus philippinarum. Next base: position 23,726 of record MJUU01020862.1, read on the forward strand.
CGTACCTGTAATTTTGATTTACAACTATTTTTAACTGACGGGTACAAATTATTATGTTTACAGGTGAATATCTAATTTATACAAAATTCACAACATCCCTTATTTTGTCATTATTAGGTATCTGGTCTAACGATGTAATATTGACTAGCTTATCGAAACTGTAGTACGCACGCAGGAGGCCTTTGCACCTCATGCGAGGTAAGATGTTATGTCTATTGTACCTGTTTTTTATATTTTTGCTTAGTTTGATGCTGTTATTTGCTTATCGCTTAATTTAGCATGCAGCTTTATGGTTTTAGCTTGTTGCTTGTTTGGCTGAATTGTTATTAACTAGTGTAGGATTTTATAGAATTATCGAATGTAGGTGCAACTTAGATATTGTTATTTTTCTGTATTGTCCGTCAGTAAGAATTTATTGATGTGAATATACCGAATATGGAGTATCATGTTCTTCTTTCATAATTGATGATGTTGTTATACCAAATCTATTTAGAAGTATTTCAATTGAAATTTCATATGTAAGAAGACTTGATATCATAGTCAACGGAAATTATGTCCTTAGCTAGCTGTCAGTAACTGCGAGCATTTGTCCGGACAGTACCTGTGTGTATTGTCTTCATGTTTTATGCACTTCATTGTAAGGGTACTCGTCTTGATAATTTGGACTTTTTTTCTAGCTTGATTTTTATTGTGAGTCTTTTTGTGTATTTATTTTTAGCCATTTACCACACATAGGGGAAGGTTCGGATCCAAGGAAACGAGTTAAACCAACCACAATTTTTGCGCCTGTCCCAAGTCAGGAACATGTTGGTCATTAGCTTGTCCTTGTCTTCTTAAAGAAATTTAGTTTCTTGATATTTAGGTTATTGGATGTGGTTTGTTTCAATTGATTTATTCACGTTTTTACCTTTTTGGGTTTGCTATATGGTGTGAGGTTCCTCACTGTGTTGAAGACCGTACGGTGACCCTTAGATGCTTTGTTTTGGGTCGTTTTAACCTGGATATGGGATGTTGTCTCCTTGACATTTACCCCATTTCCTTTCTTTTTCATATTTTATATCTGCACAAACTTTCATGACAATACCGCAAACATACCGATTCTATTTATTGTATTTTTATTACAATAAGCAACACATTTTTCATTTAAACATGTGTATCGATTGTGTATTGATTATAGTGAACTATAAACCCTGAACTTTGTCTTACTATTGTGTTTATATTTTTAGAGGGTATTTATCCTATGTTATTGTTATTTATTCCTGCTGTTATCGTCATGGAAATAAAGACTCGAACCTGTTTGATGTTTTAGTTTTATGTGCTCTACCAACACCGGCTACAGTTGCAAATTAACATTTGTATAACATTTTGGGGTATTAACAAAATTACCGAAGAGAGTGACCAGAAGTCCACGAGACAAAAAGATATGTTACTATTGTATTTTTATTTATCACATTGGCTAGGGGGAAGGTAAAGTAACTGAGAACCGAACCGTCAGTCAAAGAACGAACTATCGATGGACAAAGGCAACATCGGAAACACTTAAGAAACAAGGACACCACTTGAGAACGGAAGGTTTGGGCACAATAAAACTAGTTCAACCCCGCCGCAGCAGGTTTGCGCCTGTCTTAAGTCAGGAATTTATTAAGCCTTTGTGTGTCTTGTTTCTTTTCTAGTTAGTTCACTTTATGTCTATGGGAGTCTAAGATGATGTTTATTTCGCTGAACTTGATTACTCTTTATGTAACTCCGACCTGCCTTTGGGTGTGGAGTTTCGTTGAAGATCTTATGGTGGCTTTGAGTTGGGTCGTTGTCTCTTGACACATTCCCCGTTTCCCTTCTTTTTTCTTAATCATGTAGAAACCACTGCAAAGTTGTCAACGCAATAATGTATACCAATTTATCTTTTTTAATACTTCTTGTATCATTAGATCTGTAAAATGAGTAATTATTAAATAAGAGGGAACATCAGGAAAAATCTGCAATTTGTTGTTTTTTTTTTTTCATCCAATTTCCTTCAGATTTTTGGGGTGCTTTTATTAAATTTCTAGATTACCAAAATTTTTCTTATAATTTTTTCTTGAAATTTACAGGATTTCGTAAAATCATTCTCTTTGGAATTTCGGACAAATTTCCTAGTAGATAGACGGGTTTATTGACCTTATCTCAAAAACATGGGCGCTGCCATTACGAGGTCACGTGCTGCGTCGGCCATTACATTGGTGAAAGATAACACACGTGAATTGTATTCTATTACATATAATCAGTATAATTTAATTGTATATCATTTTGGAATCGTATATTTAAGATGGTAAGTGAGAAAAATTACAGATTGGTATTTCGTGTGCCGTCAATAGTTGTTAATAGACGAATTTCCAATTTCATTTTATGAATGAATTGCCCCGATTGACCTGGAGTCAATCGGAGTAAATTGCGTCACGTAATTATGTGCATATATGAATTTTATTTTAACTAATCATTTTAGGGTAGTTCAAGCTGTGCGACAATTAAATTCTTTCCAAACATCTCCTTGTGTAAGTAGTTTACAGTAATGTGAAAAATACATGTATGATGATACCCTTTTTCTGATAGAAAGGTCATATACATTAAAGCAAAATTGTTTCGTTTTTTCTTTTAGTCTCCATTTGTTTTTGTCTTTTTAGTTGTGAAAATAAGAAAATCACAGAACAAGGAAACAAAGTGAAAATAATATGTTGTTTTTATCTTGAAAACTTTGAGTACAAGTACATGTGCATGTAAACAAATAAAAAAATGTTCCAGGGAAGACGGTGTCCACATTTTTAGTTTTGTTTTTTTTGTTTGTTTTTTTTTTGTATCACTGCATGCAGAATTTGAAAAATGGCATAAAAATCCAGCTGGAACCCCTCTTCAATTCCTTTGAAGTGGCTCAATTTTGAATGTTGTTTTTTTATTACTATTTTTTCGTGCCATCTCTCCTAACAGAGGACCCCGAGGGAACCCCGGGATATAGAAATAGGACCCATTCCGTGGTTGTGCGGGATTAATAAATACACAACCCATCTTTCGGATGGGATGTAAACTCAGGTCCACGTGTTGGAAGAAATGCCACGCTTCCTGCACGTTAAAGAACCCTTGTAGCAAACTCTTTTTGGGTGGTCCGTAGGTGATCGGCTACAAGGCTAAATTCCCCGCCCTCGACGATTTCACCCTACTTTTTCAGTGGCAGTCAGAATTTCCCGCCCCATGGCCCTTTTCATACCCCAAAGCAGGTTTTTTTGGGGTGGTCCGTAGGTGATCGGCTACAAGGCTAAATTCCCTGCCCCGGCCTTTCCATACCTCAAAGTTATTATTTATTAACAAACTTGTTCTCGTCTTCATATAGCTGAAATATTGCTGAGTAGACGTTAAACAATATTCAATCAATCAATCGTGCCATCTCATGTCCTTCATTTTCTGTATTATAATTTTTGCCATGCCTCTGGAACTTTATTTTAGTACATGAAGCTACTCCATCATTTTATTTGTTCCCCTTCTTTTCTACTGCTCTTGTTTTACAACATGTACAATGTACACATGTGAAACAGGTCACGGACCATTTCAAATCGAATGGTCCGTGCTTAACTCGATTTGCTCTGAATTTTGTTACATGATTTGATATGGAAGTGACAGGATCTGAAAATATTGTACTGCTCATACATATACACATGTCATGACTCAACAAAATTCTATAAATGAAACATTCCAGTTTTCTCATGTTCAATTTCAACATATCCTGATAATTTCACAACTACTTAGTAAACCAATATTCCAAAAGTTGGACTTACATTTATCATACTAAAAGCAACATTAAGAGAAAAGATGGGTCATAATATTGAAGCAGCAAAGCAAAAACACGTCAACCTTTGACAACCAAGAAAAAAGTAATGGTTCATTACATGATATACTGTCCCCCTGCCCTCCAGAAACGATGTGTTATAATTCCAGAACCATGTGGATCACTACATCCAAATCCTCCCCCCCCCCCCCCCCTTTAGTTTTGTAGTGAGCAACTTATATACATGTACATTTGTAGCAAGCCTTTGGACAGTATATTACATTTGGTTCAAAAGTTATCAGTCAGAAAACCTTTTTGGGAATGACAGACAGACAGACACTACACACAAATGTACACTGTAATACTTGACCATTATATGAGGCAGGGTATAAACACTTGCATTATGAACATTGGTGACCAAATAAAAACTTGAAAATGTTTAAACATATTTAAACACAACACTGAATAAACATACGATGCAGTCTCCTATACTGACAAAATTAAAGATTCCAGACATCCTACTGAAGCACAAAGAGGACTAGCACTGTTTTTAAATATGCCCGTAAGAACAACATTTTAAAACAAAATCATGCATTCAGACACGTAAATGTGTATTGTTTTGTTTTCGATTTGGATTTTGAACTTGCATCTGTTAGAAAACGTTAGATTGTGTATTGTGACGTCATAGACACCCACAGAAATGGAGACAGGGAATCTGCCTTCTCTTAGGTCGCTTAAGAATGGAAAATTCCATTCTCTGTCTATTTGAATCGAAATAATTCATGGCAGGTATATGGTCATTGTCATTTAACCATGGGATGGGCGGGGGGTGGGCATTTAAATCCGTAAATTAAAACCCTCGCTAACGCTTCCGGTTAACTTTGAATATGAAGGGACACCCAATGGTTGAATAACAATAACCTGCTATGAATTATTTCTTATTCGATTTGACCATCACGTGGAGATGTTAAGCTTCACTACGCCTGGTTTCAAACACAACATTAACTGAATGATATAGATTCACAAGATACTTAATCAAACAGATACATAAAAGATACAGAAACATATGATCTTTAAATCTTGCAAGACCACACTGAGAATTCAGGATAAAAAGTTCCCCGTTTCAATATGACATTTTGTGTTATTAACGTTTCGGAATTTATTTGAAATTTTGGCACATAATATGAGGAGCGTAAAAGTTATTTTAATTTCAGTCTTGTGACCGCCATATTTGTTCGTATTCCACAACCCTTGAAAGATATATAGGCCTTTCCCCACCTCTATCTTTTATTGTTTAATGTTTATTTTAATGTTTGACATAATATGTGTACATATGTTTACCCTTTAACGCCGTTCGACAAGAATTTTATTATTTTATTTATGCTTATACGAACTGCTTCACGGCACTCTTTGTTTTATCTTGGTTAGTTATACCCGGGAAGACTGTAATAGCTGCATTTATGGCTTTGGTCCCATAGTCGAGGATAGTTTATTGTTAGGTTTAGTCGTAGTTCTTGTGGATAGAGTTGTAATAATTAGACAAAAAATTGTCTTGTGTGAGTTTTTCTTGTCATTCTCATGATACCTTGACATATTTATTCCTTAATTTGATTAAAAAAACGGTTAAACTGACCATATCTGTGAAAATGAATGTACCAAATAACAAAATACCGGAGTGGCTGTAAATTTAATTTCTGCATATGCGCATTTCCACAATTTATGTCTCTTCAGTGCAGATAAAATCAAAACATATGGAAATCCATATACCAAAACATTTTTAAAATCTGACAGAGAACAAATTACCAATAGAGTCTAAATGGGAAAGCCAAAAAATCAGCCATGGACAGAGCTATGAAAGAGGGAGATACTCATTAGTTTTGAACAAAATTTTCTTAAATTTATATATTTACAGTGGTCAACTAATTTTGTGAATGTGACCACTTTCCCGAACGCCAACTTTTTCCAAGATTTGTACTAACACCTCATTTTTGCTACCCAAAGAGCCAAAATAACGCACATAGTCGTCTTCCAGATTTACTTGATGTTCACAATCCCTCAAGAAAAAAAGTTACAATCTCCTGATCAGAATTTTACAGGCTGCATAACTTCTATTAGCTGAGGAACTGTCATAACAAGCATCGTCACAAAGTCAATAAATATGAAAATGGTTGAGTAAAGTACATTGGTTTAGATCAAACTCTAACAAGTTAGCAGAAATTTGATCACACTTAAAATCATGGTAACTTTTTAATCATGACTGAGATTTCACATTTCTGATTTTGTCATTCAAATTAATATCAATGTCAGTAAGATCTTTTGAGTCAGTTCATAGTGATAGTTGACGTTTCAATATGTGTTTTCAATGAATGATGATATCTATCACTGTGGTTAGGGTAACAGATTTGATAAGTTACAAGCTGCATAATAAACGGTAAATTTCGTTATGCTGTACACGTGTTCCAATGAGTAACCTCTCAATAGCAGCATTAAAATCAATCAATATGAATGGAAAGCTATAATCCAAAAGTAGTCAAAAAGAAGTACTCATCAACAAAAATATCGAAATAGGAAAGACAAGGATTAGGTTATGAAAAAGGATTAGGGTCAGTGATTGATAAGTATAGACTTATTAACGTTAATAAAGCCCAAGGTAAGGGGTATGGATACTGTTAGCATTATTAGGGAATAGGGTTAGGGGTATGATAACGTTTATGTTTTGTTAACTGTTACTTCGGCTAGGATAAAATATACTTTCATCAGTGGATGATAATACCATCAGTAAATTTAGGGTTTGTTTGAAATCTTAAGGTTAGGTAATCATTATCAGTTATATCGTTGGTATCACAGAATTTAGTATTTATCATCTAGGTTAGGGTTATTATTTGTTTAAGGGTTTCCATACATCGGTTCTTAAATACTATTTGTTATTTACTACCACTGGGCCGATGCCTCTGCTGGTGGACTGTTAGTCCCCGGGGTATTCACCAACCGGTACTTCGGTGCTGACCCGAACACCGATTTTATTGAAACTTGCAATAACTTAATTTCATAAAGTTTGTTTAAAACTTAGGAGTATCTCCCTCATGCATAGCTCTGTCCTTAGCTGAATTGTGGCTTTTCTATTTAGACCCTTTTGGTTATTTGTTCTCTATCAGCTTTAAAACGTTTTATGGTTAATGGACTTCCAAATGTTTTGCTTTGATCTGCACTGATGAGACATAAGTTGTCGAAATGCGCATATGCAGAAAATAAATGAACAGTAACCTCGGTATTTTGCTATTTACTACCTCTGGGCCGATGCCTCTGCTGGTGGACTGTTAGTCCCCGAGGGTATTCACCAACCCAGTAGTCAGTACTTCGGTGCTGACCCGAACACCGAATCTATTGAAACTTGCAATATTTAAATTTCATAAAGTTTGTTGAAAACTAAGGAGTATCTCCCTCATGCATAGCTCTGTCCTTACCTGAATTTTGGCTTTTCTATTTTGACCCTTTTGGTTATTTGTTCTCTATCAGCTTTTAATCGTTTTATGGTTAATGGACTTCCAAATGTTTTGGTTTAATCTGCAATGATAAGACATAAGTTGTCGAAATGCGCATATGCTGAAAATAAATTAACAGTAACTTCGGTAAAACTGCTATATACATCAGTTGGGTTTATCAAATCAATGTAATTATGATGAGGATTGCATTATCATTAAAGCTAGGGTTCAATAAGGTCATGGTTAGGGCAGGTTAGTAAGGTCAAAGTCTAGGACTACGGGTTAGAGTTATTTACCAATTAAGTAAATGGTTATGACAACATGCATTCTTTTGATTAGGGGTATGGTTAGGATTACACAAAACTTCATGGTTAATGGTTGGATTATTTTCATCCTTTGGGTTCAGGTTAGGATTATTATTACGGTTATGTAGTGGTAACATTAATGATAAGAGATTTAGGTTTAGGATCGTTCCAGTTAGAATTATTTACATCATAACGCTATATTTAAAATACAATGCATCGTTACGGTTGGATTTAAGATTTAGGGTTATGTTTAGGTGAGTAAATAAGCTAAAGGTAGGGGTCGAAATAAAGGCTAGGATCAGGGATAAGAATAAATCACATTTAGAGGTTGTGCTAGTACAGGGTTACGGCTTAAGGTTAAGTTTAAGCTAAGATAATGCTATGTTTAAGATTAGAGTAAGCAAGAGTTAATGAGGGTTAGTGTTATATCAAGATTAAAATGGGTTTAGGGTTAGGTTAGGGGCAAAATTGTTTCAGGGTTTAGACATATATAAGTGTTAGAGATTGCGTAAGAATTAGATTAAGGCTAAGGGTTAAAGATAAATTAGTGTTAGGTTAAGAATAAATAACTAAATACCGAGGTTACTGTGAATTTAATTTCTGCATATGCGTAAACGTTTATATAGGTTCAAGTTAAGGTTATAGCTTAGGAATAGTTTAAAGGTTAGAGGTTGTGTTAGTATAAAGTTTTTGTTAATACTTAGGTTATAGCTAATGTTAGGGTTTAGGGTTTAGGGTTAGAGTAAGTATTGGTTAATAATGCTAGGTTATTAAATAGAAAAAACAAGGGAAACGGGGAATGTGTCAAAAAGACAACGACCTAAAGGGGTAATAACAACTCAAAGTCACCATAAGATCTTCAATGAACGGTGAGGTAACCCAATACCCAACGGTAGGTCGGAGTCATGTAAAGAGTAATCAAGTTCAGCGAAATAAACATCATCCTAGACTCCTATAGATATAAAGTAAACAGATAAGATAATAAATTTCCTAACATGTATGTATTATGATTAGGGTTAGTAAAACAAAAGTAGGGTTAGGGTTGGGATAAGAGCTTAGTGCTAGAGCTCAAGGTGAAGATGATTAAGGTAAGGTTAAATGTAAACATAACAGTAAGCTTAAGGTTGTTACGGTTAGGTTAGGGTTGAGGTTGGTTTACCACTAATGAATAGAGTTAGATGTTGTGTTAGTAAAATGTTACGGGTAGGACTTAGGGTTAAGTAAAGTTAAAATTGAAATGGGGTTTGGGTAAGGTTAGGGTTTAAATTGATTTAGGACTTAGAAATTTATTGATATTACAGGTTGTGCTAGTATAAAGTTAATGGTTAGGACTTGGGGTTAAAGTGACGTTAGGGATATGTTAAGATTGAAATAGTGTTAGGATAAGGTTAGGCTCAAAATTAGTTTACGACTTAGGGAAAGATTGTGTTAATATTAGGTTAAAATTAGGATTTATGGCGAGATTTAGGATAAGAGGTTAGGATTAGAGTAAGTATTGGTTGTATTAGGTTCGGCTAGGACTAAGGTTTAAAGTAAAGTAAGTAATTAGGTTTTGGAATAGAGTAAGCAATGGTTAATAAGCTTAAGGGTTATGCTACGGTTGAAATTGTGTTAGATTAGGTAAGGATCAAACTTGTTTTAGGGCTATTAATATACAAGGATTAGAGGTTGTGTAATTATTAGGTTATGAGTAGAACATAATGTTAGAGCTCGTGTCTAAGTTAAGTTCTTAGTGTTATTAAATAGGTGATTAGCTTAAAGTAAGGGCAAAGAAATTAGTAATAGGGTTAGGAAAAAAAATATACAAGGATTCGAGGTTATATTTGTATTAGGTTACGGTTAGGATAAAGGGTTAGAGTTAGAGCTAGTGTCTAGATTAAGTGTAAGTGCAAGAGATCCAGGTTAAAGGTGATTAAAGTAAGGTTGAACATTAGTGTTAGGGTAAGCTTAAGATGGAATTGCTGTTGGGTTAAGGTTAATGTGTTAGATAAGGTATCGGGTATGGGGTAATCATTTAGGTTTTGAAGTCGGGGTTAGGGTTACTGTTATATAAAGTAATGTTAGGGTAACTGTTACATGCATAAGGGCAAGGGTTACTGTTATATACATAAGGGTCAGTGTTACTGTTGTTACATAAGTGTTAGGTTTACTGTTATGTACATAAGAGTTAGGGTTACTGTTATATACCAAAGGGTTAGTATTACTGATATATAAATTAGTATAAGGGTTATTGTTATATACCAAAGGGTTAGTGGTACTATTATATACAAAAGGGTTAGGATTACTGTTATTACATAAGTGTTAGGGTTACTGTTGTATACAAAAGGGCTAGGGTTACTGTTATATACATAAATGTTAGGGTAACTGTTATATACATAAGAGTTAGAGTTTCTTTTATATACCAAAGGGTTAGTGTTACTGTTATATTATATTAATATTAGGGTTTCTGTTATATACATACATGTAAGTGTTAGTGTTACTGTTATATAAATAAGGGTTAGGGTTACTGTCATATACATTAGTATAAGGGTTACTGTTATATACAAAAGGGTTAATGTAACTTATTTTCCAAAGGGTCGGGGCTACCATTATTACATAAATGTTAGGGTTACTGTTATATACAAAAGGGTTAGGGTTACTGTTATATACATGAGTATTAGGGTTGCTGTTATATACATAAGGGTTAGGATTACTGTTATATACCTAAGGGTTAGGCTTACTGTTTTTATATAAGTGTTAAGGTTACTGTTATATGCATTAGCGTTAGGGCTACTGTCACATGAATATAAATTAAAGTTATGGCTATTGCTATATACATCAGAGTAAAGGTTACTGTAATATACATTAGGGTAAGGGTAACTGTTATAAACATAAGTGTTACGGTTACTGCTATATACATTAGGGTTCAGGTGGGTGGGTTAGGGTAAGTCATAGTATATCACTGCTTATCTAACCACACCTTGGCCTGGTGAAGACAAAACCAAACATGAGGCACACGCTGCGAGGCCAAACTCGGCAGCTAATCGTCAAATACAAAGCCATGATATATAGTATTAATACAACAGCACTTCGTTAATAACGATTGTAGCGCCCTCTACATGGGCACAAAAAGTCCCTCCTCAAATTTTGAGGTTGCTCCACCTCGTCAAATTAGGTATCAACAAATTTTTTTCACAAAGAATGCACTTAGGGCTAATCGTCATAAAGTGGTCTAGGGTAACGCGTTATACTACAGAGTTAAAAATAAGTCAAAAGTAGTTAATAAAATAACAAATGATAAGAATTATTCCACGCATTACATGATATTGCAAAACATTTCTCATTAACAATTATAGCTTTTGTTGACTTCATATACATGTCATCAGGACTGATTACTTACGTTATATGAGGGAATTATTAATTTTGATTGTGTGGCAAAATTGAATTTTTTTAAAGAATTGAAGTGACAATAAACTGAGGACAATACAGAAAAAATAAATGTTTATCAAGAGATCATAAGAAAAAAAAGTAATTAGTAGTTCAACAGATGCCAATTTTTATATTTTATGCCTCTTCAGATGAAATCTAAACATATAAATTGTGTGGAGAAACGCCACGCTCCATGCAGTATAAAGACCCCTTCTATATTTCTCTAAAGAGAGCAGACGCACTGGGTGTCGTATGGAAGGCTAAATTTCCTGCCCCTACCCATTTCTCCAATTTTCCAGTGGCAGTCAAAAGTCGTTGCCCAGGTTGTCCCTTCCACCTTTATTTCTTTCTTCTGATACTTTCAATTTTTTGAATTGATTAACTTGTTCTCGTCCTGATATAGCTGAAATATTGCTCATTGGACGTTAAACTCTAACTAATCAATCAATTATATAAATTTAAGAAATAAAATTTAATTCAGTACTCATTTATGACTTTTCTTAGTGTTGTTCGAAGAGGTTTGATATCACTCGCTATTTATACTTTTGATACACGTCATATAGCTTGAAAACTGGTGACGAATAATAAAAATTGAATATGATGAGATTAAAATACCCAGAAGAAAAATATCTTCAGAAAAACACACAATAAAAGACTCTAGGGGTTTCCATCTGTTATCTTTTTGAACAAGACATAGCCGTGCACTTTTAACATAGTTTGGTAAACTCAGGTCCACGTGTTGGAAGAAATGCCACGCTTCCTGCACGTTAAAGAACCTTTGTAGCAAGCTCCTTTTGGGGTGGTCCGTAGGTGATCGGCTACAAGGCTAAATTTCCCGCCCTTGACGATTTCACCCTTCTTTTCCAGTGGCAGTCAGAATTGCCCGTCCCATGGCCATTTCCATACCCCAAAGTGATTATTTATTAACAAACTTGTTCTCGTCTTGATATAGCTGAAATATTGCTGAGTAGACGTTAAACAATATTCAATCAATCAATCATAATCTCTGTTCACGGGGAATATTCTTGTAACGACCAGTTTTAATTTGTGGACTATGGTCGCTTATGAACAGCATGGATGTAGCATTGTTCGACAATTAGAGATTAATTCAGCTAAAACCGGTGCCAGGGGCCGTCTTGAATTTATTATGAGATATGAGCAAGGAGAATAATAGCTTCTTACATGAGAGCAGATCAAAGATCGGGTATCTTTGATGAATGTAAGAAATTCCATCTTTTCTAGAGTGGAACGCAGCGAAACGAGAGACTAAGACGAAGAATTTCTTACATGAGTGAAAGATATTCCGATCTTTGATTTCGATCGAATATAAGTAGCTATTTCTTACGTAAAATACGACAATAAACAATAAATACCGTGCGAGTAACGTCGTCGACATTTGAGTGTACCTTACATTGTGACTTCAGGTGTTTTATGACGTTTAGTCATGGTTACGATTATTGTATCACAAAAATGAACATTTATGGTTAGTCATTTACCCATGGGAGACGAGGTCGCGTGCATCGATCTCACATAGGTCGTCTCACACCATCATTTACGGAAACTAAGGAGTAAGTCCCTCATGCAAAGCTCTGTCCTTAGCTGATTTTGGCTTTCTATTTCGATCATATTTGGTAATTTGTTCTCTATCAGTTTTTAAACATCTTTGACTTTATGGTATTCCAAACGTTTAGATTTTATCTGCACTGAAGAGACATAAGTTGTCGAAATGCGCATATGCAGAATCAAAATTTACAGTAACTTCGGTATTTAGTTATTTATTACGGAAGAATGTTAAAAGTCTCATGGTGACTTCAAGATGAAGAACAATAATAAAAGCGTTCCATTGTCTAAGGGTTAGAAAATGACATTAACCAATCAGTCACAAAGCAAATCTTCAACACCATAATTTTCACTGGCTGTGTGACGGGTGCCATGCGTGGAGCAGATCATGCTTACCCTTCCGGAGCACCTGATGATACCTCAGTTTTTATAGGGGTTCACACTGCTAGTGCTTTAGTTTTGTGGTGTTCTTGTTCATTTTTTGTTTATTTGTTTTGTCTTTGTCATACTGTCTCAATTCGTGTTGTTGTGAATTGCCGTGATGTTGGATTTATGATTTTAGAATTACTCTCCTTTTCTTGCTTCGGTAATTGTTTGCTTATGTATTGTTTTACAACTTAGGGAGCAACCATTTGATTTTTATGGGGGG
>MJUU01020864.1:4594-20306 GCA_002080025.1 Modiolus philippinarum
CCGTTCCCGATATGAAGCTCATATTTTCTATGTGAGTCTACCACTATGACTTACAGATCAAGTTCGAGTTTTGTTCCGGTCCATTGATTTTGGACGGAGTTATGGACCTTTGACTCAAAAACTTTTGATGAAATATATGTTTTCCGGACATTTTTTTTCTAAACCGTTCCAGATATGGAACTAATATTTGCCATGTGAGTCTACCACTATGAGTTACAGATCAGGTTTAAGTTTGGTTCTGGTCCATTGATTTTGGAAAATTTTAGATAAATTTAGGTTTTCCGGATTTTTTTTCTAAACCGTTCCAGATATGAAGCTAATGTTTGTATGTGAGTATACCACTATGAGTTACAGATCAAGTTTGAGTTTGGTTCCATTCCATTGATATTTGACGGAGTTATGGGCCTTGGACTTAGAAAATTTTGGTAAAATATAGGTTTTACGGACTTTTTTCTAAACCGTTTCAGACATTAACCTGATATTTGCATTGTTAATCAACCGCTATGGGTTACAGATCAAGTTTGCATATGGGTTGGGTCCATTTGGGTTTTGTTGGAGTTATGGGCCTTGGGCTCGGAAAACCTTTCTTCTTTAACTATTTTTGCTGGTATAAAAAAGAACTATTTCACCAATAGGGGACTTCTGTATTGTCTTGCAATACGATCTACACTTGTTAAATCAATTTTGGTAATATTTTCTCTATCAGCTTTAAATAAACAATGAAAGGATATGGAGTAATTGAACATGATACAAAGTCTCTACAAATACATGGCAAGTTTCCAAATGCAGCAGCAAGATAGTTATCGCGAGTACCGCTCCATAATGTTTTTGATATATAGGTATGAATAACATACGACACAAATATAAAATGGGTTCACTTGAAATAAAAAGTAACATTTTTTTATTGCTTTACATTTACGACAGATTGTGGAGCAAGTCTTTTGTTCTACTATAATATGTATGGCAGCCAAATGGGAACACTAAGAGTTTATCAAGATGGAAGTTTATTGTGGCAGATGTCAGGTAACCAAGGTACTTCATGGAAATATGTTGAAGTAATACTACTTATGAATGGAATTGGCACTTCAGAGGTAAAAATTCCTTTTAAGTAAATGTTTGCATGCCATTTTGCATTATGTCATACTGTGCCATCATCTTTCGATTTATGACCTCCCCCTATCTGCGCTAAAAAGAAAAAAGTTATAAAATTAGCATCTGCAGAGAAGAAAACAACAGTATCTTCGATATTAAGTTATTTATTTTAATAATGTGTCTATGCCTCTCTTGGACGACTGTTAGTCCCTGAGACCAAGCAAGTAGTCAGTTCTTCGATGCTGGCGGAAAAATCGATTTTTTTCAAGCTTGCAGTTAATATCAACTTTTTTGTGATGTGTTTGCTCTGTACAAAGCTCTGTCCTAAGTTGAATTTTTGAGTTTCCATTAGATCTTCTAAGCTATTCATCCTGTGTCATATTTGTACATCTTTCGAATTATGGATTTTCAAATGTTTTGATCATTATCTGCACTATTGATAAAGTTGTCAAAATTGCTTTTGTTAGATTTAAAATTGCATTTACTATTTTCATGTTACTTCGTTACATGTATCTAATTATTTAGTGGCCTATACATATTGTCAATTTGCTTACTCATTTAAACTTCACCAAGAACCGAAAGGATTTATATTTAACAACATATGACAAAGCTAATCATCGATTGATATAGTAAATAGATACTTCAAGTATTTTATTTTTTCAATATCGATTTATTAATCATGACAGCTCTTTGCAAATATATTTGTCAATCAAAATTTGCTGTACGCTCTAAAATATGCACCATTTACAAATGCAAGGTGTTACAAAAGGTACTGCACCATAACGTGGGAGCAATTTCAAGGAAAACTTGAAGCAATATGGAATTCATTTTGTTAAACATCCTCTCTTTTGATATGTTTGGTGATAAATAAGAAAGTGACAAAATGTAGAAATTAAGGCCGAACTGCAAAAAAAAATGTCAATATTAGACATTAAAACATTACCCGGAAACCGAAGAATGCATTGTAAATATTTCCAAATTTTATATCGTGAACAACCGATTATTTGGTTGATGTGTAATTTGGTTGATGTGTATGTTAGTTTTAAGCACAGATGAAATGTTAATCATCCGTAAGGTTTGAATTTTACTCAAAACAATAATGTCGTTTAGGAGTTAAATCAGTGCATGCATAACAAGGGCTGTAGAATACCGAAGGAACAAAGGAAGTGATGATCAGAAAAACCAAAGACAAAATATAATTACGTGAGACTACGATGGCCGATAGCAGCGACAAAATTAAATACAAATTTGCCAAAAAAAACCCCCAAAAAACAAAAAACAAAAAAGAAAAAAAAATCAAAACAAAAACGAAAACAAAAAAAAGAAAAATGTCACTGAAACTGGTGACATTTTTTTTTTTGGTAAAAAAAAATGTCACTGAAAACTGGTGACAATTTTTTTTCAACAAAAGAAAAATAAATTGTCACTGAAAACTGGTGACTTTTTTATACAATTGTATTTAATTTTTTCGGCTGCTATCGGCCATCATGTGAGACCGCTACAATGCAGGGAAAAAAGACTCAACTGATGTGGATGGAGATGGAATGGTCTAATTCCATTCATTGTTTTTTTTGTTTGTTTTTGTTTTGTTTTTGTATTTTAAAGTACATCGACATTCATGTATACCACATATGCTTTTATCCGTTAACAACTGCGAATTTGCATCCAAAAGTGTCACAAATTTGCATTCCTAATTTCAAAAATTTTCAGTTTAAGGCTATAGTCTCACAAACATGTACTTTATGTTGTTTTGTTTTTTTTGTTTTTTTTTAAAGTAGTTGATAATTGATATTTTTATTTATTTTAGATATCGTGTTGCTCAAAAAATTATGGGCGTATCACAGTCAACTTCAGCTATTAGATTTCTGTCAAACAAACAGATTATTAAAGATTCAGAAGCAAGAATTATTTTTTTTTCTCTTACTCTTTTTAGATTGCCATAGAAGGAGAAAGAGGATTTGGATTCAGGAGTGACATAGCAATTGATAAATTAAAACTCAATATTGAAACCTGTTAGACAAATCAGTATTGTGTCAATCCTGTAGAAAATTAAATGCATTTGTTTGTATGAAAAAAAAATCGAATTAGATTATTTTTCTCACGTTCGCTTATTAGAGCTTGTGTAATTCATACAGCGTGGTATATTAGAATATATTACATAGAGAAAGCGTTCTAATCGGTATAGATACATGTACATACATTATAATAGGGTTTTGTTCAATGTTGAAACTTTCTGGTACATACATTGTGCCCGAAATTTCCCATTTTCACAAAATTGCATGACGTTTTAAACAAAAACAATTAGACGTCATATTTTGGCGGAAAAAAACGTTTTTGAATTACATATTTGAATTACATATTTGAATTACATATATAAAACGTTTTTGAATTACATATTTTTCTTAAATTCACATATCGAGACGATGTCGTATGATATTTTAAAGTCTATGAAAACTGCAAGTTCCAGTTTTTGCCGTGTTAACTTCCGACATGAGAATTGCAAATTCCGGACTTGCAAAATGTGCGGGAAACCTCTGTTTATTCAAACTGCGATGTGACATCTCACATTATTTTGCGAAACATTACATTTTCTTAATCACCATAAGCACTTCTTTCAGATTAAGTTATGTATGTAAATCGCGAAACTGAAAGTACATCACAGTTGTCAGTCGTGATTTCATCATTAAAGTAAAAAAAGCACTAAAGTCATTTATAGGCTTATAGAACTTTTGTATTATTATAGATACTGGATAATTTAACTTGTAGTTATATGATTATATTAGTCCCATGTAGATTCAGCGTGAAGCGTGAATATTAATTTTGAGGGAAATGGATTGTAGGATTTAAATATTTAAATTTCAAAGCGAAAAAACTAAAAAGAAAATGATTGTATTGCATAAAGAAATATATTCAAAGTTCCTTCCAATTAAGTGGCATAAGCCTGATGACCGTTTGGTCACCAAAAAAACAGGCAGAAAAATAATATGTAAAGTATGGCTAAAACTTATAGGCTTTCTTAAAGGTTGCAAGCAATGAAAGATAATGACCCTCAATGGTTATATGGGTTGATTTACTTAAGGCTTGCAATTTCATAGCTATGGTAAAATTTGATGAAAAATTCTAAACAATATACTGTTATTTGTAAGCTATGTAGGTCAAAAAATGTTATTTTGACCTTATTCTTACTGCTTTCATGGGTGTGGAAATAGTTGCAATTAATAATTATGATAATTTATGGTTATCTGTGGTTAGTTTGGGTAGTAAAATTTCATTCTGACCTTATGCTTGCAGATTTCATGACTGTGAAAATAGTTGCTATTAATAATTATGATCATTTATGCTTATCTGTGGTTAGTTTAGGTAGTAAAATATCATTCTATACCCTATGCTTGAAGATTTCATGGCTGTGAAAATAGTTGCGATTAATAATTATGATCATTTATGGCTATATGTGTTCATTTTGGGTCATAAAATTCATTCTAACCTTATGCTTGTAGATTTCATGGCTGTGCAAATAGTTGCAAATAATAATTATGATCATTTATGGCTATCTGTGGTCAGGTTGGGCCTTAAAATATCATTCTCACCCTATGCTTGCAGATTTCGTGGCTGTGAAAAAAGTTGCTTTTAATAATTATGATCATTTATGGCTATATGTGGTCATTTTGGGACATAAAATACCATTGTAACCCTATGCTTGTAAATTTCATGGCTGTGAAAATAGTTGTGATTAATACTTATGATCATTTATGGCTATATGTGGTCATTTTGGGACAAAAAGTATTATTATGACCCTATGCTTTTAGATTTCATGGCTGTAAAAATAGTCGCGATTAATAATTATGATCATTTATGGCTATCTGTGGTCAGGTTGGGTCTTAAAATATCATTCTGACCCTATGCTTGCAGATTTCATGGTTGTGAAAATTGTTGCGATTAATAATTATGATCAATATGGCTATATGTGGTCATTTTGAGACATTAAGTATCATTCTGACCCTATGCTTGCAGATATCATGAATGTGAAAATAGTTGCAATTAGTATTAATGATAATTTATTGCTATCTGTGGCCAGGTTGGGTCATAAAATTGTCATTTTGACCTTAATACCTTATGCTTTCCATTAAGGTTCTCTGTTGGTTGGTAAGTAATAATGTCCTTAGCTATTCCTAAAACATAAAAGTTACAGGATTTCAAGGAAATATAATAATGTCGAATTCAATTAATATAGATTTGAATTATTTTGATTATAGAAATAATAATTATTTTACCCTTACAAAAAAACTACAAACAATTTGTTGAGTTTAACTGATTTTTTCCACGATGGGTAAGCCCCTGAACCCCCCTCCCCCTAGTACAATTGCATAAATGTTGCCCTGTTGATGTTATTCTCCCTACTGGTTGTTTACAAGTGCATATATTTTGCACCTATTTAAAAATTAAGTTGTGTCTCAATATTGAAAATCAATTTACTGCAAAACTTATTGATCCCCACTATCCCCGCCAACCTCTGATTAGAGTATCTCGTCTACTTATAATTATTAGTTTGTCATTTTAATAATTTTAAAAGCTGAATAAATCATTTGGTTCCTATAATCATATACCGACGTTAAATTCTAAATAAAAATCATATTTTTAAATATTTCCGTCGTAAGGCACATGCTTTAAAATCTCATAGACTTTAAAATCTCATAAACATGTCAACCCCCGTATGAAATCTGCAAGTATATGACAAAAACCGGAAACGGAATTTGCAGTTTTCATAGACTTTAAAATCTCATACGACAACGAATTACGGTGTCTGAATAAGATAATGAGTTCAGTTCAGTTATCAATAAAAAAATGATCTTCTTAATTTCATGATAACAACATTATATCTTTTAAACATCATACGTAGGTTTTATGTTACACACTTGCATACTCGAAAACATTAAACTATTTTCGACAAGACATAAACATGGCCACTTAATAAATGGGGGTAATAACAAAATTACCGAACAGAGTTGTCAAGAGCCACAGTTCATGAGGCAAAATGACAATTCAGGTGGAAACCGACAGACAAATTGTCGACCGCAATGGTCCTGACTTTGTACAGGAATTTCAAAAGAAATGGTTCAGTTTTATAATTTGATAATTAAAATATCTCCGAAATAGATATTGTGAACTTATGAAGTAATCATACAATTCAGTCTAAAACAACAAGTAGACACAAGCCGGAATTGTCCTTATGCTATCTACATTTTTTTATATTCTGGTCACATCAGTCAGGAAGATTTGACTTTCTGTCAATATTAAGATCCCCGATTGCAATTCGTAGAGACACATTACCTGACTCATTGACCACTGCAAGACTATCTTTAGAATAATATCGCGATCAAATGTCTGATTTCACTCTGATATTTGAACATGAAAGTGTTATAATGCTACATATGTTGTTCGAAAATCGTATAAAATATTTTTCACTTTTCCAAAAGTCAACTTCCCTTTTCTTTGTAGCAACATTCCAAAAGCACCAGCATATGGAATTTACATCTCACAACTCATTCGCTACTCAAAGGCTTGTGGTCGTTACAGTGACTTCCTAGATAGAGCTCAGTTGCTTACAAATAGACTACTTAAGCAAGGGTACGTTACCAAAAACTTAAAGTCATCACTACAGAAGTTTTACGGTCGACATCACGATCTTGTGGATCGCTATGGGATTACTGTTTCCCAGATGACAACAGATCTTCCCCTCTGCAACTAAAGTTTGTTTTTCCTCTATCGGATGTGACTTTACTACCGAATTTGACATGTTCAAAACGGCGGGTGTCTTATAAGAAGCAGGAGATGCTTACTCTACCGGTACACCTGATCTCGCCCAAGTTTTTTATTGGGTCCGTGTTGTTCATCTGTATGTGTGTCTTCATTTTTCCTTTTTTGTCCCGTACTTAAGTGATGTCCTTGTTTCTTAGTGTGTCCGATGTTGCCATTGTCCATGGATTTGTCGTTCTTTTGATTGACGGTTCGGTTCTCACTTACTATATAATAGTTGGGTGATGAAAAAAGAGGCAAAATGTTTCGGACAACTATTTGTTGTATACGAAAAGATTTTCAGAAATTACTCTGGAAAGATTTTATGCTTTATACATGTATTAAACTATTTACTCAATAACTGATTAACCAAATAAAATCGCGAAAAAAAAAGAAACGTTCAAAATAAAAAGGGTAAACTAATACATGTACATGTATTAAAAAGTACTTTGTAAATGTAAAGTTAGACAAAAAGATTCGATGAAATGTAAAAGTGTCTTACACGTCTCTTTTATGTCCGTGGCAACAGCCTTTGTTCACTAAAAATAATAGACATTAATTATATTTAAACTCAAAAACTTCGATCATTTTGACCAAAATACATGTAGGATGATCCAGCTCGTAAAATGTGTTCATTGCGATAACACATAAAAGAGCCGTAGTTCAAAAGCCACGAATCCACACTTGGCTTTATTATCGGAAAACCCTTCTGTTTTAATTTATACATCTATTTGTCATTACTTATAAACTCCACGGTATAGCTGAAATAATGCGTAAATTATCACCATGAGTTGGTCATTATATAAAACAAATTCCCGATCAGAACTGCAACAGACTTTTGTATGTCTTACCAATTTTACAGATAAATAGTACAAGAGGCTTGAAAGTGTTTTGCCACTTTCATAAAGTAAATGTAAAGGAATAGGTAACAAGAAACACCTACAATGGCTGAAATTATATTTAAATGCCACAATCTGCCAGGGAACTACAGAGGATAAGCACGTACAAGACAAAATACAAACGTAGACAACGATAGGAAATCGGGACAGCCAGACTTGATACCGGCACTAGCAAAAGCCAGTGTAGGGTTAAACCGGTTTATGGGTACCCAAACCTCTCCTTTATCTGTCTCGTTTCCTTACAGAAAAAACTTACGAAAAAAACCAATATGGGTAGACTACAAACTCCATGACCAAAACCTTGAAAAGAGAGAAAAAGACAATACGTAATTTTGAAAGATGGGTCAATGGGTCTGCCGGTTAGCTCAAGGAGCCTCAACTGCTGGTAGAACACTGTCGCACTACGGAAGAAAAATCAAACTCAAAACTTACAAAAAGGATTTGGTCAAGAATCATCATAAATTTCAGGAGACATCGGCAGTATCAGCGAGAGTTCAGTATGTGTGCTACATTTTCAGATCACTAGGTCTCAAAGCTAATTTAACGGATGCAAGCAAAAGATCTTGTCGATATCCCCTATTACGTAAATAATGTAAGTTACATCCCAGCTTTTCTGGACTATTAATCAATTTCTGGCATTTTTTAACAGTTTTCCTTAAAAACCAGGACCGGAAATGCCCTTAGTAATAAGCTGTTTACAAGTAATGCCATATTAGATATCAAATGTTCACATCTATCATAGAACTTCTTAAATGTATTCAACAACTTATGAAATCTGTAACCCATTAATCTGTAGACACTTTATTTGTTAATTTCCGAAATGGTCATACACCTCGTTAAAATTTACTGCAGTTGGAGTTAACATATTTCTTGTGGTCTCATGTTCATTTACTTCATATCCTTTCGTAAAATTTAGAATAGTAGGAAACTTTCGTGGACAGAAATAGTAATGGGATAAGAGGTATATGTTTTACTCCTCCTTTAAGATTAACACTCGTCGAATAGAGACACAAATATTTCTCAATTTTTTGGAGTACAAGATATCCTTGTCTATCACCTTTGGATCGCAACTGCAAGAATGCAAGGACGGGCAAGAATACAAATAATAGAAAACGCTTCCACCTGAATAATAACAAACAATCGCTAGTTTTTTTTTACCTAACGATAATATTTTTTAATAATGTTGGGTTAAATTTTGATTAAGGCATTTTCTCCAAATGTTAATATGACCTTTATTTTCGTTTATTTTCGTTTAGTTGCAATAATCTCTTAAAAGGAAAATTAATTCTAGATAATCTTTTATTTCACCTTGAATCGTCTACTAAAATATGCGAATCTGATGTAAAAACAGAATAATTGTTCAAAAGGATAATCTTGTTGGTTTTTGAATAACAAGTGAAAAGCAATATTGTTAGTACATGGAAAACACTAAGCACATACAATAATTAATGAAAAGATATGGAGAAAATGCACATAAGACTAAAATCTATACACATAAAGGGTACAAACAAGCAAAGAAACAACGCTTTTATGTTTGTTCTTCACCTCGAGATTGTCGACATACATTTATTAAACTGGCAAAGTGCTCTTACAATCACTGTCATCCGTTGCCCGACAAAAGCACTAATGTCTTAAGCTAGTGGACGACCACAACATACAGACAAACACAGGGCACTGTACAACTTTGTGGATGACTTTTTTTTTAGAAATACATGTAGAGGAATTATTTGTCACATTAAAATATTAAAAATATTTTCTGAATTCAAATGGATAAAACAACAGAAATGCATGAATCCAGATGAACTGGAGCAATTACTGGCTTAATTTCTCATTAGTGTTATACAAGCTCACGTGGCAGAATATGAATCAGTCTACATATTTACGGGGAATAATAGAAAACTTTGAACGTTACTGAAAAATATGAAAAAAGTCTATCTCTTGATTAGAATTGAGTTTAAGTCGCAAAACTCTAAGAAAGTAAGCAAATAAATTGCAAACATGGTAAAGTTAACAGTCAAGTGGCTATGTGTGGCACAACAGATGAAGAGATTAACGAACTTTATAACAGACCAGCCTTGGAAGCATATCCTATCTGCACTTCTGAACACTCTCTGGTTTGATAACACTTTACTCCTTTGGTTTGAGAGGTGGGGGAATATAACACAGAAGAATCTGCTCCCGTGATATTGAACTCTGTTTAAGTTCAAAGAAATACTTAATTTTTAATGAGCGCCAACCTTAAACTAAAACTAAAACACTAGTTATGTAAGCCACCCATAAACAGCCCACCCCTTGTCTGTCTAAAAAACGTTATCTGTCTATCAAAGTAATCTAACCTTAAGAGACTATTATATAGTCAGCCGCCGGTTGATAACAACTTCAAGACATCACCAATAAGCGTTGGTTTATAATGGAGGATTACACCACAGAATCCCGTTCATTACCATATTTTATCCACTCGAGATAATTGTGAGGCATGCCGAGCATTTTAAAATATTAAAATTTATGTATCGACAATGGATAAAATATGGCAATAATCTGTTTCTCTGGTGATAAATGATAAACACCGAGAATTGTATTCCGAATAGATTTGGCGGAATATAACACGCGTACGTTCAATTTGAAAATTTATCTAACGGGTCAATCAAAAACCGGTTTTTACCTGACATATCATTAGAGAAAAATTCAAAATTAATGCGTGTAATTCTGAAATAAGGACTTTTCGATGGTTGATAAGTATTAGATAAATATATTGTAAATAATTTATACGAAAGGTATAAAAAATTAATAACACATCAATACTGGTGTAATTGATGATCTTTTTGAGATACGAATGAGTACTTGCTATAACGATATACTACTATTGTTATATAGATTTTTAATGAAATTTATCACTAGTAGATCCATTACGGTAAAAAGTATATGGAGAGGAAGAAAACACATTTTTGTTATGTCGTCTGCTAGTCTCGTGCATCAATTGTACCCGGAAGTTGTAAATTTCCGGGGTCACATAACAATATTTACTGGCATTGTTCGACATTCAGCAATAAATTTTGTTCAAACCGGTGCTAGTGGTCGTCTTGCACTTACTATGAAGTATGTGCATAGCTCATTGATGAAGGCCTCATGGTGACTTTAAGATGAAGATCGTTGTTCCATTGCTTTTTTACCATGTTTTTGAAGAGACTTTGTCTCATGTGCATTTTCTCCATATTCGTTCATTACATGTACTTCACAGTGTGGGAGCGGAAGTGTACAGCATTTTTTATTATTTTTAAAATTGCGATTTGTACAGGCGTAAATCAGGTAGTTGCAGAAGATAAAAAATTACAGACAATGCAAAAATATGTCAGGTTGCTTAGTATTTATTTGGTGTCTATAAAAACAAATAACATAGCTAAAAAGCTGAATGTCACTTTCATATTTTAAGTATTCTAAAACATATATTTTGCTTTTTGATAATAGATCAATTGAAAAATACCGTGTCAAAATCACTAGCTTGATTCTTGCTACTTCTACTTCCACCAGAAGTTGCAAGCGACTCCGGCGTTTATTGATGAAAATCTTCAGTTATATAGTTAACTTAAGCATTACTTATTACTCGTTTGTAATATGAACTTTCAGGCGTGCCCCATAACTTGAATTTTTAGTTTGGAAAGAGTCTAACTGATGTCCAAATCTGTACAGGTACTTGCATGTAAACATTTTTATATTTTATGGTTTCAAAAGGCCTGACCTATCGA
This sequence comes from Modiolus philippinarum, assembly GCA_002080025.1. Classification (NCBI taxonomy): domain Eukaryota; kingdom Metazoa; phylum Mollusca; class Bivalvia; order Mytilida; family Modiolidae; genus Modiolus; species Modiolus philippinarum. The sequence continues at coordinate 16,122 of MJUU01020864.1, forward strand.
ACCACACGGTACAAACTAGTTAAGGGAGTACGAGTGTCATATAATTTGTAATTACGAGTGTCATATAATTTGTAATTAGAATAAAAAAAACTTGCCTTCTCTTTTGTAAATCTTTGCTTGTTGAAAAACATGAGCAAAAATGTTTGAAAATTCATGTCCAAATTTTTGATATAAAAGAGGTCAAAATTTTGGCAGGAAACGATTCTATCTAGAGTTTTCCTTCATTTTTCATTTGCTACCAAATATATGAAAATGTAATTGGAAATTGATAACATTTTGTACATTGTCTATTTTATGCATTCTGCATTCTAAAGTGACCCATGACCAAGAAAACAGTATCCATGTACAAAAAAAACCAAAGATATTGAATGTTTCTGAAAACTGAAGCTCATACTCCCTTAATCGACTCCGACATGTCGCCGTTAATTTACATTCTTAATTTGTTTACAAAAATTGAATAAAAAATATCGTATGATTACCTATTTGTTGTATGGGTATATCCATTAGACTTGACTCCAAAGTAAGTAGCGATATATTCAAGCAAAGAAATCCAAGGGCTTAACCGATCATGGTACCCCATGGTATTTACTGGCTGGTGGTTATTACAGAAAATTCATGATTCAATGGCAACGTTATGTCTCCTAATCGTGGCAAGTAAATTGACCAGAAAATATGCTCCGCGGGATGCCTTTGATCTAAATGAGCGAGGTTTTCTTGGCTTGATAACTTCTATTATACGATCGGACTTCGATGGCTCGGACACCCAAGGGACTGATGAAAACTGTGCGAGCCAATGGGGATCTTTAGATATTGAGGTCGAACTATGTTTGAATTTGAACCAAGGGACCACAAAAAGGGACTTAGGGTCGATTCAATAAATGTGTGCCTACCAAACCTTCTTGACCAATCAGATGCAGTGATTTTGTGACTAATTCATTGATTGATTCTATATCAATAACTGACAGCTCCTTTGTAAAGAGATGGCAAAATGTTACATTGTGTATAAATGTACACAATATAATACTTGTTTCCTTAAATATTTAATGACATTGTGTTTTCTTTAACACAGAAGCTGACAAAAGATATACACGTCACGAACTGATGGTGGGGATATATTTATTGAATCGGTTCTATTACGGTTCGAGCCATCGAAGTTCTACTGTATTTCTTTATTGTGTTTTCCTCGATCGGAAATGAATGTATAAAAGACCGGCAACCGCGTATACGAGACGATGACAACGACAGTTGTCGCACTTAATTGCTGTCTTAAAATATTCAAATGAAATGGTACACAATGCCTCAATATCAGTACGCAGTACTCTTTGTCTATAATAGAAAAAAAAAAGAAATCTCACGTTAAACCAGACTTAACTAATCGATCAGATTGATAATCGATCATATATCAATAACTAGAGGCTCAGAGACTGAGCCTCTATCGCTCACCTGACAAAATACTTCTCTGCCATGCATGACCAAAAATGATGTTTTTTTTACCAATGGAGGTCTAATGTTTAGCTATGTTCTCTATTAGCACCTGTGTTTTTTTGTCCGATTGAAATGAATAAACTTTGCATAGGATCTTCTACTCATCATTCCAAAACAATTTGCTTCAACAGTTTCAGAGAAGATGATGAAAATGTGATTTTTCCCATAAAGTCCAATGTAAAGTAAAACGTACATTCTGTGCTGGCCACCATGTTTTTTGTCAAATAAGAACAAAATGAGCAATCTTTGTTAAGGACCTTTAGTACATCAGTCCTATAAAACCTGATTAAATTTGCTACAGCGGTTTCAGGGTAGAAGATGAAAATGTGATTTTTCCATAATGTCTAATTTTAACTATGTTCCTTTCTGGTAGCCATGTTTTTCATCTGATGAGAATGGAATGAGCAATCTTCGTTAAGGACCTTTAGTACATCATTCCTGTAAAGTTTGGTTGAATTTGCTTCAGAGGTTTTAAAGGAGAAGATGAAAATGTGATTTTCCCATCGGGTCCAATGTTAAATTATGTTCCCTGCTGGCGGCCACGTTTTTATCAGATCAGAACAAAATGAGCAAGGTTTATAAAGGACCTTTAGTTAATTATTCCTGTAAATATTGGTTGAATTTGCTTCAGTGGTATCAGAGGAGATGAAATAAAATGTTTCCCATAGGGTCCATAGTCCTATGTTCTGTGCTGGCGGCCATGTTTTTATCGGATCTTAACGAAATGAGCAATCTTAGTGAAGGACCTTTAGTACATCATTCCTGTAAAGTTTGGTTAAATTTGTTTCAGCTGTTTTAAAGCAGAAGATGAAAATGTGATTTTCCCATACGGGGCCAATGTTAAATTATGTTTCGTGCTGGCGGTCATGTTTTTTATCAGATCAGAACGAAATGAGCAATCTTTGTTAAGGACCTTTAGTTCATCAATCCTGTGAAGTTTGGTTGAATTTGCTTAAGCCGTTTCAGAGGAGAAGATGAAAATGTGATTTTCCCTTAGGGTCCAATGCTAAACTATGTTCCGTGCTGGCAGCCATGTTTTTTATCGGATCGGAACAAAATGAGCAATCTTAGTGAAGCACCGTACCTAGAGTACATCATTTCTGTAAAGTTTGGTTGAATTTGCTTTAGCCGTTTCAGAGGAGAAGATGAAAATGTGATTTTTCCCATAGGGTCCAGTGTTAAACCTAAGTTCTGTGGTGGCGGCCATGTTCTTTATCGGATGGGTACAAAATGAGTATTCTTAGTGAAGGATCTTTAGTACAGCATTCTTGTAAAGTTTTGTTGAATTTGCTTCAGCAGTTTCAGCGGAAAAGATTAAAATGTGATTTTTCCCATAGGGTCCAATGTTAAACTATGTTCCGTGCTGGCAGCCATGTTTTTTTATCGGATCGGAACAAAATGAGCAATCTTAGTGAAGCACCGTACCTGAAGTACATCATTTCTGTAAAGTTTGGTTGAATTTGCTTTAGCCGTTTCAGAGGAGAAGATGAAAATGTGATCTTTCCCATAGGGTCCAGTGTTAAACCTAAGTTCCGCGCTGGCGGCCATGTTTTTTATCGGATCCGAACGAAATGAGCATCTTTGTAAAGGACCTTTAGTACATCATTCCTGTAAAGTTTGGTTGAATTTGCTTCAGTGGTTTCAGAGGAGATGATGAAAATGTGAAAAGTTTAACGGACTGACGACGGACGCCAAGTGATGGCAAAAGCTCACACTGACCCTTCAGGTCAGGTGAGCTAGTAAAAACAAATAACTAGAGGCTCAGAGACTGAGTCTGTATCGCTCACCTGACAAAGCGCTTCGATGCCATGCATGACCAAAAATGATCATGTTTTTTTACCAATGGGGTAGGGTGTTTAAGAATGTTCTCAATGAGCACCCGTGTGTTTTGTCTGAGCCTACTGAAATGTGTATTTTTTCAAAGGACCTTCTATACATTTAGTATAATTTGCTTTAATAGTTATGAGAGAAGATGATGAAAAGGGTGTTTTTTTATACTGGGCTCCAATGATAAACTATGTTTTGCACTTGAGGCAATGTTTTTTGTCGGATTGAAATGAAATGTGCATTTTTTGTAAAGTACCTTCAGTCATCATTCCTGTAAAGTTAGGTTGAATTTGCTTCTGTTATTTCAGAAGAGTAGATGAAAATGTGATTTTCCCATAGGGTCCTATGTTAAACCATGTTCCGTGCTGGCCGCCATGTTTTTTTTTTCATCGGATCGGAACAAATTGAGCAATCTTTGTTAAGGACCTTTAGTACATCATTCCTGTAAAGTTTGGTTCAATTTGGTTCAGCCTTTTCAGAACAGAAGACGAAAATGTGATTTTTCCCATAGGTCCAATGTTAAACCTAAGTTCCGCGCTGGCGGCCATGTTTTTATTGGATCGGAACAAAATGAGCAATCTTTGTAAAGAACCTTCCATATATCATTCCTAGAACTTTGGTTGAATTTGCTTCAGTTGTTTCAGAGGAATTGATGAAAATGTGATTTTCTCATTGGGTCCTATGTTAAACCATGTTCCGTGCTGGCGGCCATGTTTTTCGTCGGATCGGAACGAAATGGGCTACCTTTGTTAAGGACCTTTAGTACATCAATCCTGTAAAGTTTGGTTCAATTTGCTTCAGCCTTTTCAGAGCAGAAGATGAAAATGTGATTTTTCCCATAGGGTCCAATGTTAAACCTAAGTTCCGCGCTGG
>MJUU01020864.1:20733-31405 GCA_002080025.1 Modiolus philippinarum
CTGGTGGGAAAATTACATATAAGTTATTTTAAAATCAGAAATTATTTCCAAACAAACTTTATGGTTCTTAAATCTTTAAAACTGTACACTACAACAGAGTATCCAGCTTTTGAAGAATTCGGCAGCTCGAAAAAAAGACGGGATCTAGGCCACTTTTCTCTAGTTTTGCCAGAAAAGGGGATTCCAATAACCGCCTCCTCATACGGTACTATTCCCCAGTGCACCAGTAAATTCATCTTTTCTCCTTTGTAGTATTTTTTTCAAAACAGCAACCGTCTTTTTTTTTAATTGACATGTGTACAGTGCTTCACTTACAACTTTTAGTGTATTTTTATAATCAAAATATAAATAAATACAAAAATACCAAAGTTGCATAAAAAGAGTAAATTTCGTTATGCTGTACACGTGTTTCAAGGAGTAAACTCTCATCAGCAACATTAGAACCAATTATTTGGAAAACCTTAATCAAAGAGTAGTAAAAAGAAGTACTCATTACCAAATATATCGAAATAGGAGGCCAAATCCAGTACCTAGGACATCTACCGAGTGCCATACACGGAATGAAGCCTCAGTATTTTTAAGTGATTAGAATTTTGACAAGAACAGTAAATTTCTATAAAACTTAAGGTAAACTTTTCATGTCAGACAAATCTGACTATTGAGCTGGTGAATACCCTCATGGACCTATGGTCCACCAACGTGGAAGGGGTTTTGAATATATAGGTGCTTTACTGTGCCGATATCTTGAACTACAGTTATGGTTTTAAGCGAATTATAGAATATTCTTCTATGCTGATGGATCTAGCTTTAGAAAAAAAAGGTTTCAGAAAAAACGGGTTCTATACTACTTTTTGTTATTTTTATGAAGGTTGCCTAAATTCTGCACGAAATTAATTTTTACTAGAAAAAGAGGGCGTCCATTCCAAGTCCCATCGGCCCCTATTGCATTAATATATTCTTAGGGGGGGGCAAGACCTTTTCTGTTATTGTGTTGTGGGCATTTTCAGTTTGTTTTTAAATGTTTTGATAAAATAAATCAGTTGTCGACTGGTATTTGATTATTTGGTGTTTCCTGTACAAAATGTTAATTTTTTACTTGAGTTAACTGAGTGGAATATAAAGCATTGTTTACCGATAATGAGGGGGAGGGGCTGCAAGACTTTTTTTGTTAATGTGTTTTGGGCGTTTTCAGCTGTTTGTTAAATTTGTTTTGGGAAATTAAAGATTGTTAGCCTTTTAATGAAACCCATCTTCCCCCTTCTATTCCTATTTTCCCATTTGTAGAATGTGCAATGGCCAGAACCGCTACTACATGTACCTTCACCTATAGGAGTGCTTCACTTACAAATTTTAGACCTAGTAGAGTCGTACAGAGCTATATATTTAAAACCCAGCCCTGTAAATCAAAGTCCAGCGCTGAGATTCATAGTCCAAAGCTGTATATTTATAGTCCAGCAATGAAGATTGTAAGTCCGGCGCTGTAGATTAAGCATTTTAGGGCCTGTTCAGAGCACAAAAGTTAATTCGGATTAACTAAGGTAATAACGGCTTAATCTACACAATGTTACGTGTATTTCATCTAAAAACCGGAAATTTTAAGGTAACGTTCTGGATTAATTCTATCCGGATTAAATTAATCCCAATTAACTCCAGTGTGAACAGGCCCTTAGATTCAAAGTCCTGCGCTGAACATTCAAAGTCTATAGATGTACTAGAGATTCAAAGTCAAGAACGATTGATTCAATCACCATCGCTGTAGGTTTTAAGTCAAGCACTTTAGATTCAAACTTTAACACTGAAGCCTTAAACTCGAGCGTTGTTGATTCAAAGTTCAGCGCTTTAAATTTAAATTTGAGGGCTGTAGATTGAAACCACCAAAGGACCATTGTAACTAAATGTTTTGATTGGACTAGTAGTTTCAGTTGAGAAGTCTTCGAATGTTTTTTTTTTTATCTTGGATGATGACGTACTGACCTGCCGGATACTTTTTTTCAGAGGGACCATTCAAAAACTTTTGTGATTAATTTTTGTTTTAAACTGGACAAATAGAGAATTGTCTATACGGTCACTTGTTACCTATGTTCCCACTGGCAGACATCTTGGGTGATGTACTCAAATGCCGGATACCGCTACCAGACTGATGCTGCGACTATCAAGATAGCGACAATGCAATAAGATAACATATCTAAAAAATCACAAAATTAAGATAAGATAAAAACCTACTGGAAATATTTGGACTGTCTAGGGACTGTTTTGAGTAAGCCTTGTCCTAATTGGACAAATAGTTTCAGAATAGAAGATCCTTGAATGTAGTTTCCCTCGGCTCCAGTGTTGAACTATGTCCCCCTAGGCGACCATCATGGATGGGATGAAAATCTGCTAGTTAAAATTCTAAAGGGGAACACCCACAGTCCATTGTGGAAAAGTTAGGTGTGGTGGTTTCAGAGTAAAAGACGCATGTATTTGAATGAAAAATTTGCGATGGACACCAAATGATGTCAAAGGCTCTCCCTTGCAATAATTCATATATTTATATAAGGGTATACCAATAATTCCTTCAAATTTTGTCTCGTGAGTATAGAGATTTTTAAATGACAAGCCAATGTTGAAGCTTCTGACGTACAGATCAAAGAATCCAAGTTTAGGCAAAACTCGCCCTTTCTATAACCAGGTTAGATTAGCTTGAGTCTGGTTAGATGAAATATGTGATACAGCAAATGTCACTCTACATTTTGTAATAAAGTCCATATCTTATCAACCAGAAAAAAAGGTCCAACTGGCAATTGGAGGTACTCATGCAGACATCATACCAAATCAGAAATCAGCTCAGAAATGAACAAAACTCATGTCTTTGATCGGTTTTAAGCGTAAGCCTGGTCAATTTCAGTGGCCAAATTTCAAATTGACATGTGTACATGTATTTTGCAACTCCTTTCAAAAAATTACTATCAGCAATAAACTTAGTAAATATAAAAAGGGGACTTTTTTAGCACATGACACCTATGTAATATATGCATTTTTACAATCCCCTCTGAAATTCTGAAATTGATAAGTAAAGTAAACGCAATTCAGAGATGTTTAATTTTTTTCGGCATATTATTTCCGTCATCACAGAAACTACATGTGAAAATTTCATCGTGTTCCGTCATGCATTTCGAGAGATCTGTGATTTTGAATTTTAAGCTACTTAGAAATACACGTCAGGTGTGTGTTTCTTTTTTTTATGTTCAGTATAGATATCAGCATTTTCTGGGCTACTTTCAATAGAGTTGAAGAGTTCTAGTCCCTATATAAATTGATTCAGATCAGACAAGAAAAATAACATGTCCCAAAGTGGAACAAATGGATTAATCCTTGGAGCATCTAGAGCTATGTTGAAATATCACTAATTTGCAGTTTTCAATTGTTGCCGATCGATGAAAATTTTTTATTACAACACTGTCGCGATGCAAACAAATTATAGGTAACCAAGTTTAACACCGGAAGAAAGTGTTTTATTAAATTAAAAAAAAATTCTCAACATTTTTATGTTTTCACCTTGCCTGTTGAATACGGTTTTTTATCAAATCAAGTAATGTAAAACTGAAGTTTTAGGAACGAGTCGAATCTCGTTAGTTTAGTTTGAAATTTGAGGAACTCGCCAAAGGCTCATCCCTAAAATTTCAAAAATTTACTAACTCGATTTGATAACAAATAAAAGTGACATTTATCAGCTTTTCACAAAAAGGTTTGGTCACTTTCCCCTGAATTTATTCCTTCGTCATACCAATTTTGCGAATGCATAAAATCTTCTTTATAAAAGTGCATTTGTTTTTACATTGAGATAAAAGTTTCTGTCGCTGAACTTGCCATTTCAATGCAATTTTGACAATTTTTATAGGTTTAATTTCGTTAAAATTCGTTGCATAGGACCCACATAAGCAAACTTAACTAACTACCATTTGGAATGGCAAATACACTCCAAACAAAAATTAGTTTGGGTCCTCACGGTGTCCTTTGAGTAGTACCGTATTCGCAAACACTTCAAAATCGCTAAAATGGACATATAATTCTATTTACAGCCATATATCAGAAAACATACAAGTGTGGCATATATTAATCTTATTCCTACGAAATGCACTTACAAGATACCACCTTACACGATTTTTGACAAAATTTAAGCATACTATGAAATTACGCGACATGGGAACAAAATGCGCGGCTAAATGGCCCTACTTCTTCCATGGCTATCTATAATAACGAATGTACATGTAATAGTTCATCAATAGTCGCAACTACCTGTACAATTTTTTGGCAGACACCTATACAATCCTATACACTATTCGAAACACATAGGTGTTTATGTTTGAGTCTTTTACTCAATTATAAAATAGAATTTGTGTATAAAAAATATCACATGACCTAGATAGATCTTTTCGCTAATAAAATACTCACAGACATTAATGAAATGTAATGTCATTATTCTTAATAAACCCGTGAATCACACATTATTTGTTTACATTTTCTTAACTCTTCACTGATCAATCCTGTTTGTAAACTTTAAATACTGATTTAATGTCTGTTTTTTAAAATCTTTTAATAATTTAACTTGCGGTCAATACTATACACAAGTTAACATTAGAAAAACGTCAAAAGAAACATCGAAATTTTAACATTTTCAATGCCGTCCTTAAGAAAACAGCCCTAGCAACTACCTGATAATCGCAATTATGAAAATAAGAAAATGCTGTACACTTCCGCTCCCACACTGTGTACTTATTACAGACCGTAATCCAGAGAGATCCCTTCAAGTCTGTACCAAACATCGATTAAGCGTGACGATCTAACAATGTCCGGCTTCCGATAAATTTTAATACAATTTTCAAGAAAATTGAAGGAGATATCTAATGCGCAAAGTTAATAGTATGATTATATCCAGTGGCAAAATAAACAAAATTATTCAGATTGATTAAGTAGAGTTTTACGTCCAGTGAGCAATATTTCAACTATATCAGGACAAGAATTAGTCAACCAATAAAAAAAAATTATTACATTTATGAATTAAATCCTTTAGTAATAGTGCATAATTTATTGATCAGTATATCGTCATATCATGACGTTATCTTGATATACTTTCATATTGAACTCTCGCTATTTTAAGGGAAATCCCGATTAAAATATCGTCCAATCAATGTTCACTTCCGGCTAGATGACGTAATTAATGAAACAAGAAACATGTCGGCAGACGACAGTGCTGCCGGTAAAACAGGACTAAAACGGCGATTTGCCGACATTACAAATATTCAAATAGACAAAATAGTAGAAGACAAAGACGCAAAAAACACCAAAAGATCCACAAACCAAGCAGTGAAGTTGTTTCGCAAGTATTTAAGTGAAAAAGAACTTGATGTCGAGTTTGAAAACTATGACCCCCCTACTTTGAACAAAACTTAGATAAAATTCTATGCTGAAGCAAGAACTGAGGACGGAACGTTATACAAGAAATCGTCTTTACAAACCCTACGACATGGGATTAACAGATTTCTTTCAAGTAAAAAGGACATTGATATAGTAAGGGATAGTGAATTTAAAGAATCTCAAAAAGTTTGTAAGGATCTAAAAAGACAGGGTTATGGAGGTGTAGAATACCATCCACCAATAGATGAATCAGATCTTTAAAAATGTACCGTATGTTTGATTTACAAAACCCAAAATCCTTACAGTGGAGAGTCTTCTGTGATATAATGATATATTTTTGTCGACGGGATCGAGAAAACTTAAGAACATTGAAAATAACAGACTTTAATTGTACAACAGATGGAGAAGGACATAAATACATATATATAGCACGAGATGAACAGACGAAAAATCATCAAGAGGATGAAAACACTGCTTCGGGATATATGTATGAAATTCCAGGTATAAAATATTACTATTAAAGAAACACTGAAAAATATAGATGTAAATGTAAATGATTTAAATATAATGTATGTATAAAGAAAATGTAAAACCAAAAACAAAAAAATAATGATAAGTTATATGATCAGTAGATTGTGTAAACCTGAAATACAGATAGTAAGAGCAAATTCATCCTTACCACCAATACCGGGAAGAAATCAGACATACTGAACCAACAAGCTGACAGTTAAAAATAAAATGACCAGACTTATTTATGGATTTCAAAATGTTGAGATTTGATCTGCACTGAAGAGATTAAGTTGTCGAAATGGTCATATAAAGAATCTAAATTTACAGTAATATCCGTACATGTATATTGTTATTTGTAAACTGTTACAAGATTAAATTGAAAAGATAGGTTGAAAATGATGAAAAGTTACAATAAACACAAAAGGCAAACCAACACAGTAAAAACAACTACTAAGTATGTACATTGAAATACATGTACTAGCAATACATCATTTAACTAGTGGTTAACTTCGGCCTTGGTCGATATTGCTTTCCAGTGATACATAAAACATCATATCGCACTCAGCAGAGTGCAATAATTGTATAATATAAGTGAAATAAAGAGAAAGGTGGAAGTGTCAACGAGTTTTGATTGCTGGAAAAGGGGGAAATGGGTAGGGACGGAAAATATAGTCTTGGTTTACACATATTTATTCACAAGATAAAGACAAATATATGACAACATTATAAATACATAGTGAAAGGATCACGAACAAGCTATCAAAACTTATTCAGTCTTCTATGGAGCGCGGCATTTCTCCACACAATTTGTCTACAATGGTTCGCGGCCATGCTTCCCGAATTATGATCTGCATAGGCAGGGTATTCCCTTTACACTACATGGGGACGCGCAGGCAGCTCTGCAGACGGAGACCCTGACAATCGATTCAGGTGACGTGAAAATTTTATTGGAACAAAACAACGGCAGTAGAATACCGAAGGAACAAAGGGGTGAAATTTACAAAAATCGAAGTCCAAAGACGGGGCAAAAACGAGAACACAGAAAAAGTTTGAAATGAACATATAAAGGGGTATTTGGTCAACATTGAAATTCGTTTTGAAATGAAAACAACAAGGTAAACAATAAACGATAAACAAGATAAGATTTTGTTTTAGTTGTGAGATCTTAAAAAAGGATGCTGCATGTCAACTTGCGTATTTAAAATATTTAATTGAGAAAAAAAATCCGCATATTACACTCCCAATGTTTTTATTGTTATTTATGTAAGTACATTCACTTTTACAGTCAGAAACCCGGTTGAAATCGAACAAAAGAATTGGAACTCCCCCTATAACGAGGTAAAACAGTGATAAAGTATACTGGGCAAAAAATGTGAAGGATCATATTCATTTCAATTCATGTATCTTACATTTCGTCTTTAAGCATGGACATAACCACTGTTCATATCGATATGAAATTTTGCACAGTGTATACACTTACCATTATGAACATTTTCTGCAATTTTCGACTTTTCAAAATTTCTCATTTTTGAGAATCAAAAAGCATGTTTTTTTTTCCAAAAAATCATAATTTTGACATTTTTATCGAGTTGTTCAATCTTTTGACTGCCTACAGACTTCGATTCAGAAAAAAATATTAAAAGTGGTAAAGAAATGGGCTTTCAAATAAGGGTACCCACTTTGTCCCATACTACATGTACTAGAATTTCCACTTTTGTTTTGGTCATTTTCAAAATTTTGAAGGGTATGGTGCTAAGATTAAACATTTTGACTTAACAGCGCTGTTTAAATAATCAGGACACAGAAAATGTGGAAGAAAAGACTTCATTGCATCGGTTCCTGACAAAAATTCGATTTGTTTTTAAAAAAATTTTGGGGTAAAAATGCCAATTTCAGAAATTTGTGTTTTCCGATGAGGCATGACCAGGTGGAAGGTTGACTTTTTTCAAGGGTCTAACCTGATAATCTAGAAAACATCAGACACCACAGGGATGACGCTACTATAGAATTTAGGGCCGCCCGGCGGCCCCATTCCCCTCTTGGCGGCCCCATTCCCCAAACAAGAAAATTCCCAATCGCGGCAACGATGTTTACAAAATCCGGATTTTTTTCATTTCCGTCTCCGGTGAATCTTTCGTTCCGATCCGTGTCGCCTTTTGTNGGAAATATAAAATCTTGATCCTTAACTTTTTTTGTTGAGTATATTTTTTAAAAAGTTTTCGCTACGCTTCTAAAAGTTAATTAAATATATGTTTTGGTTGTTTTTGTCACATATTGATATTTATATGGTGTTTTTCATATGATTCCCACAGAAAACTGAAGATAAAAAGCTATCGTTATTACAAAATTATCAAAAATCGGTCAGAACAGTGGTTACTTTCTAAACTGCACCGTTTTTTTTTGGGCATATTTTTATTTTTCAATGAAAAAAATCATGGATAAAGTAGAAAGAATGTGCTTTCCTTTGCATCTATTGAAAAGTTCGAATATAAATGCCATGATTTTATATTAAATTTCAAAGTTGGACATATTTTGGCGGGAATATCTTAATCGAGTTCACCGAAGTCTAACTTAGCCAAGCATCAAATTTAATCAATAAACACTACTTCAATACGAATTAATTAAAGATACTGAATATCATTTAAAACATTAACTAGAAAACACGAGGGGACTTTATAAACATAAGAGGATGATATAGATCGGATAATGGTTTTTATGAAATAAAAACGATACGCTAGGCTATGGAATAGCCTTGGATAGAAAATTGCCGGTGTTTGATTGACAAGGGTGTGGTGGCTTATGATGTATTTGTATACTCAAATCAATACTTGAAGTAAGCCTTTCTCTGTACTTCTTTGTAATTTCTTCTATTGGTCTGTGCATGTGATAAAACAGTCACGGATTCGATCAAACCTCTCATTTTTTGCCAACAGCAACTCAAAGTAGTTTCGTGCTTTTGTTTGTTTGTTTTTTTTTGTTTTTTTTTGTTTTGTTTTTTTTTTTGCATTCTCCTAGGGTAATGCTTTTTTGTATGCCCCCGATAAGTCGGGGGGCATATTGTTTTACCCTCGTCCGTCCATCCGTCTTCAGTCCGTCCGTCTGTCCGAGGAGGGGTACATGGTTTGTACGCGCAACTCCTACAGTTTTTATGCTAGAAAGTTTTTATTTTGCAGATCATTTGTACATATATTGAAGATGTGCATGTGATAAGAATTTGTTGTTTGAACTTAGTCATTTTTGGTGATTTTTCATAGAGGGTACATAGTTTGTCCGCGCAACTCCTCCTACAGTTTTAATGCTAGGAAGTTTTTATTTTGCAGATTATTTGTACCTATATTGAAGATGTGCATGTGGTAGGGATTTTCATTTTGGTTAATTTTTGTCAAAGATATACATTGTTAAACTTAGTCATTTTTTAGTGATTTTGTGATAGAGGGTATATAGTTTGTCCGCGCAACTCCTCCTACAGTTTTGATGGTAGGAAGTTTTTATTTTGCAGATCATTTGTACCTATATTGAAAATGTGCATGTGGGAAGGATTTTGATTTTGATGCATTTTTGGAAAAAATACACATTGTTGAACTTAGTCATTTATTGGATGAATTATTAATACAGGGTACATAGATTGTCCGACCAATTCCTCCTAGAGTTTTGAGGCTAGGAAGCTTTAATTTTGCAGTTCATTTGTACCTATATTGAAGATGTGCATGTGGTATGTATTTTGCTCAAATACATTGCTCAAATTTTAATTTTTTGGTGATTTAGTAATAGTTGGTACATACCGGTAGTTAATCTGTGCAACCTAGAATAACATGTGTTTAGCGGGGGCATCATATTATGTGTCTTACAGACACAAATATTACTAGAAAATCCCAATTTGATTCAACCTTGCGCGCGGGCATGTCATTCTCTAGTTTTATCTTTTATCCCTCAATAGAAACAAACTTTATTACTAAAATGTATACATGTATTGAAGCAGTGCATTTGTGTAAATGCTAGACCGAAACATCTGTCTCTTGTGTGCTTATATTCACCATTTTATGTTTTCTTTTCATTATTTGGACATTTATTATTTTTTTTATACTTTTTACTGCTGCACACGGAGACAGAAAGTATTACGATACAAAAGTAGTAGATCGCATACATTTTGTACGCGCTGGAATTTCGGGTAGTTATCCGCTTGAGTGAGCTGTAAACACCTACCGATCGATTACTCGGGTTTTTTTCTTCATCTCTACCTATGTATATATCTTCAGATGTCCCTTGTATCGCCCCTATAATCCATTTTATTTACGTTCGCTTCGATTCACTTCAAAAATTAATGGCTTCCATTCATAAATTTTTCAACCAATCAAATTTAGTTTTGCATTTTGAGGCATGGGAGCTAACTCTTACCTTAAGTCATGTGATTCCTTAAAATAGAACAACTTGTGAAAAGAACATGTAAAAAAAATATATGGATCAATTAGAAGAAATTTGTGAATTATATAATTTTGACTTTACCTTAAAAAAGGAACAAAAACTGTGCCTTGATTATTTGTTGAAAGGCAAAAATGTCTTTGCAATGCTGCCAACAGGATTTGGAAAAAGCCTCATATATACATTATTTCCCCTGCTTAAATCCAAGGTATAACATGATATAAACTAAGAATGGGTAATTTTTAATTATAAAAAAAAAACTTCTGAAAAAATTACATCACTGTGTGAAAAAATTCTGCACCTTTTATTTTAGAGAGAAAAAAAGGGGGGGTTGAAACTCTTATAA
>MJUU01020871.1:0-14438 GCA_002080025.1 Modiolus philippinarum
CGAAGAATTATCACTATATAGCACTGGGATAGAATTTTTAATCTTTGATAACTTTTTCATTATATGCACGATTTTGGAACTGTAAAATGGCATGTTAAACATTAAGATATTCATATTTTTTCTACCGATTTACTTTTTAATAAAAATAGACAAATATTTTTTCATGTGAATTTCAAAAATGTGAAAATTTCGAAAGATTATATGGTTTACAAAATACGCTAATTCTATATATATATTAAAAATAAAAAAGAATGAAAATTTTTACATCCTGTAAAAGTGTAAACATTCCATAATTGAGATAAAAAAATTATCCATTTATCTTAAATAACAAATTCTTACCAGTTAATTGAAAATGACATTTTTATGACCCTAATCAGTGCCAACCAAAGGTAAATTTTCAAGCTTGTGACGTCACGGCGGAAACTCCTATTACATTTTATAATTGAATTTTGAAGCCGTGTTTAAAAACATACAATAGGGATTCAAATGACAACTAAACTACTTATGCACTGGCTTTATCTTATATATTTTCTATATTTGCAGATTTATTCAAGGACTTCAACGGAAGCTAAAACGTCTTTCCAAGTCCTTTAACGTCAGATTCTGTGGTGTAGATGACGTACGTTTTCTTTATTATCTTAGAGATAATGGAAACAACAGAAATCACCAGCTCAACATCTGTTTTGGTCTTGCATCTCGAATTTGACGAAAATGGTCATTTTAACACTAAAATGTACAACAAAAGGGACGTTATCAATTTCATAATTATCAATTTTCCTAGCGTGGACAGTAATATTCCAACTTGTCCTGTTTACGGAGTGTATGTTTCACAATTGATACATTACACGAGAGACAGACTTTCTCCTTTGACATTATCTTTGTGACCGCCTTATTAATCAAGGCTTCTCTTGTGAAAAAATTGAAGTTTTGGTCCGAACTGTGATTCAAGATTTTTTCACTCAATTCTCGGATTATCATTTTTTTTACTTTCTACCTTACAATATCAGTTGCTGTCAAGTTGCTACCGGACACTACCGCAATAGAAGGGAAGGTTTGGCGTACCATAAAACCGGTTTTACCAACCAAATCGTGTGAAATTCCTGTACAAAGTCAGGACCATTGCGGTCTACAATTGTCCGGTCAATTTCCACATGCTTTGTCTTTTTGCCTCTTGAACTTTCGCTCTTGACAAATCTGTTCGATAATTTTGTTTTTACCCACATTTAAGGAGTATTTTCCATTGAAAACACGCCAATAATAAGCATAAAAAGTAAAGATAATGCAAATAAAACAACATTACATGCATACCTTGAACATACCATTTGTTACGCAATGATGATCAACTGCAATGATGTTAAAAGACGAGCGTGATGGTATATTTACAAAATATGAACTTTTCATTTCTCAGCAGCAATTAACATACTCTTCAGCGTAAAAAAAAATAATGCAAAGACAACAGCAATTCCGTAAACACAATACACAACATCACACAAATACAACATAGAAGAGAAAGATGAAGACATACATACAGATGAGCAACAGGGACCAAATTTAAAACCATGTGTGACATCAGGTGCACCGGTTGAATAAGCATCCCCTGCTTCTTATAAGACACCTACCGTGAGTAAGCATCTCCAGCTTCTTATAAGACATCTGCCGTGTTAAACATGTTAATTCCTGTAGTAAAGTCAAATCCAGTAGAAAACAAAACAAATATCCCATGGCGGTCCACAAGATCGTGATGTCGACTGTCAACCGATGCTAAACCAGGATTGTATAGCCTGTTTTACCATCTTCTATTATAGATTGTATAGCATGTTTTACCATCTTCTATTATAGATTGTATAGCCTGTATTACCATCTTCTATTATAGATTGTATAGACTGTTTACCATCTTCTATTATAGATTGTATAGCCTGTATTACCATCTTCTATTATAGATTGTATAGACTGTTTTACCATCTTCTATTATAGATTGTATAGCCTGTTTTACCATCTTCTATTATAGATTGTATAGCCTGTTTTACCATCTTTTATTATAGATTGTATAGTCTGTTTTACCATCTTCTATTATAGATTGTATAGTCTGTTTTACCATCTTCTTATATATATAGATTGTATAGCCTGTTTTACCATCTTCTATTATAGATTGTATAGCCTGTTTTACCATCTTCTATTATAGATTGCATAGCCTGTTTTACCATCTTCTATTATAGATTGCATAGCCTGTTTTACCATCTTCTATTATAGATTGTATAGCCTGTTTTACCATCTTCTTTTATAGATTGTATAGTCTGTTTTACCATCTTCTATTATAGATTGTATAGCCTGTTTTACCATCTTCTATTATAGATTGTATAGTCTGTTTTACCATCTTCTATTAAGATTTTTTTATGTTTGTCATCATGACATGAACTATATGACAGTTTCATTTTCATAATGAGAGTGAACATTTCCGAAAGCCGATTATATTTGAAACCTTACAATATCTAAAAAAAATTGTAAATTTTGTTCAAACTAAGGAGTATCTCCCTCATGCAAAGCTCTGTCCTTAGCTGATTTTAGCTTTACATTTAGATCATATTGGTTATTTGTTCTCTATCAGTTTTTACATATCTTTGAGTTTATGGTCATCGAAACGTTTAGATTTTATCTGCACTGAAGAGACATAAGTTGTCGAAATACGCATATGCAGAAGTTATATTCACAATAACTTCGGTATTTAGTTATTTGTTACCACTGGGTCGATAACCCTGCTGGTGGACTGTTAGTCCCCGAGGGTATTCAACGGCCCAGTAGTCAGTACTTCGGTGCTGACCCGAAAGCCGATTATATTCGAAACCTTACAATATCTAAAACAAATTGTAAATTTTGTTCAAAACTAAGGAGTATCTCCCTCATGCAAAGCTCTGTCCTTAGCTGATTTTGGCTTTACATTTAGATCATATTGGTTATTTGTTCTCTATCAGGTTTTACATATCTTTGAGTTTATGGTCTTCCAAACGTTTAGATTTTATCTGCACCGAAGAGACACAAGTTGTCGAAATGCGCATATGCAGAAGTTAAATTCACAGTAACTTCGGTATTTAGTTATTTGTTACTACTGGATCGATGCCACTGCTGGTGGATTGTTAGTCCCCGAGGGTATTCAACAGCCCAGTAGCCCCCTCACCAAAAATAAAGCCTTGTGGCGAACAGTCGCTGCAAGCAAGCGGTTACCTCAACGCAAGGAAGCAGCGAATAGTTACCGCAAGTAAACGGCGCATATGCCTTTCTAATTCTACATTAGAATATTGAATTCACCGCAAGGTTGCGGCGATGATTTTACCATGCAAATGAAGTGTACCGCAAGTATGCGGCGAGTATTTATGCAGATAAGCTTCTGGCGATGTTTCCGCATAGGTTCTGGCGAGCATTCTGCGAATACTGAAATAATGTTCTGGCGCACATACAGCGAACAAAGAATTTAAGTCATTGTATCATATTTCAAATTTCCTGTTGGTTTTCATTGTAAATGAGTATAAAAAGCATTTCCATTTTATAGATGCAAATTTATGAGAGAAATTGTCAGTAATAAACGCCTAATAATCAGACTGAAATTTTCAAAAGCTTAAAAATATAAGCTGAACTTATTAAATGAACTTAACTGATAATATTCTAATTCAAATTTTGAAGTTGTGATCTTGATTCAAAATATCTTCATAAAAAAAGTATTGCTGTATGCTGATGGAAAAGAGTGCATGAGGGTAAAATTTAACTGAATTCATATTTATTTAAGTGACTATAAATAAGAGTTAAAATTTGACTGACTGACTTATTTTTTAACAACACTTTAAATACTAATGTCTATTACACATCTATACATAACCAGAATATGAAATAGAACAACTTACATTCAAGTTTCACTGGCTGTTTTGGAGAAGCTTTTGTTTGAATTTTGATTAAGGTCCATCTCTACTATTCCTTATAAATATTTCTAAATATATAATCCTGAGTTGAATTTCACTGAAATATCTCTCAAGTATTTGTAATAAATAGCTTCAATGTTCAAATTTCAAGTCAAATGTTGACAAGACAAAGAATTGCAACTATCCTGTTGATTCCCACCATTTTAAAATTTGAATTAAGATAAAGGAAAATTAATGCTTTCTTGGGCATGCTCATATACTTCTGCGATGTTTTGGCGACTACCTATTTGAATCAACAATTCTGGCGAACAGTCCGCGAACATTTATACATTTCAATAAGTTTGTGGCGAGCTTCTGGCGAACACTTACCTTTTTCGCGAGCTTGCAGCGAGTTCGCCTTAAATTAAAGAAACAATTGCCAAACAGTTACCGCTAGCGGTGACCAAACCACGACTACTTTTGGTGAACATATCAATCGCCGCATATTAACCGCGAACTAACCGCTAACCTGCCGGGAATATTTCAGTTTAGTAAGGGTCAGTACTTCGGTGCTGACCCGAAAGCCGATTATATTTGAAACCTTACAATATCTAAAGAAAATTGTAAATTTTGTTCAAAACTAAGGAGTATCTCCCTCATGCAAAGCTCTGTCCTTGGCTGATTTTGGCTTTATATTAAGATCATATTGGTTATCTGTTCTCTATCAGTTTTTACATATCTTTGAGTTTATGGTATTCGAAACGTTTGATTTTATCTGCACTGAAGAGACATAAGTTGTCGAAATGCGCATATGCAGAAGTTAAATTCACAGTAACTTCGGTATTTAGTTATTCCTTCATTGGTCAGAAAATCAAACTCCCCGTGTCCGACTCTTTATTTTTCAAACGAGCGATTGAACTGTGTTTAGGATCTACCTTAAGATTACAGTATATGACAAACGCTATTTCAGTTTTCAAGTTATGACAGTTATGTTCCTTAGTTATAGAATCCGTTCTGCCATAGAGAATATGTCGTGTATATATTTTTGTAAATAGGATATGTTGCAACATCCTCCTAAAACGATTAATTCACAATTGCTTAAACCAGAAAACTACTGATTGGACATGAGGATTAAATCTTGAACTGAAGATCACTGGTGCCAGAACAAATTTATTGATTAAAATGCAACGATTAAGCAGCTTAAGAAGGATTTGTTTAAATTTAACTAGATCCAAATGAGGTTGAAACATCGTATAAATCGTACGACTAAATCTTTCACATGAAATCATAACAGGAGACATCAACTCTGCAGGTGTACTCATTTTCACTCCTTATGAAGTTCATGTGAACCGGATTGTTTGTAGGCTTCCTTGTACTCATGCACTCACTCACCTATTACTATGGAATCATGTCTGGCCAACAAGACAATTTTTGTTTATTATCAGTGGTATATTTTATGTATCAATGTTGAATACTATTTGAGATAATGTTATTTACCATACATGTATTATAATCAGCTACCTGATATTCTTCCTTGCGTATTTTCATGTTATAGTTTAGGGCCAGGCATCGGCAGTTATAAAGTAGGTGAGAACGGAACCGTCAGTCTAAAACGAACAATCCAAGGATAATGGCAACATCGTAAAAACAAAGAAATAAAGACATAACATGAGCGCAGACAGAAAAGACAAATGAAGACACACGCATAAACAAAAATGATCAGCAAGGACCCAATAAAAAACCACGCGGGAGATCAGGTGCACCGGTAGAGTAAAGATCTCCTGCTTCTTGTTAAACAAACTTAGTGGTAAAGAGAAAGATCTGTTGTCATGTGGGAAACAGATATCCCATAGCGGTCCACAAGATGGAATTCAGCCTCGTTAGGATTGTTCATATCTTGTTCTTAGTTCCTTCGGTATTCTACTGCCGTTGTTTCATACCAGTTTGTGATCGGATTTGAAAGACATCTTTGTATCTTTCATCGTTTTGATTTATTCATACATGCATTCATTGAAGTTGCTGTTTCCACTTAAGGACTCCAGTATTTGTCACCTCATTTCACTTTGGTTATTTGTTCTCTGTCAGTTTTTAAACGTCTTTGAGATTGTGGTCTTCCAAACGTTTAGATTTTATCTGCACTGATGAGACATAAGTTGTCGAAATGCGCATATGCAGAAAGTAAATTCACAGTAACTTCGGTATTTAGTTATTCATTAAGATATCCCATAGCGGTCCTCAAGATGGAAATCAGCGATTTTAGGATTGTTTATATCCTGTTCTGTGTTCCTTCGGTATTCTACTACCATTATTTCATACCAGTTTGTGATCGGATTTGGAAGACATCTTTGTATTGAAAGTTCATGATAATTAGTGTTTCTGTTACCACTTGAAGACTCCAGTATTTGTCATTTTATTTCATTAAAATTTCATAAAGATTAAGTTTCGCGCTACAATTCATTTTTGAACGAATATTAAAGGTAGTAGACCTAGGTTAAGAGAGGTAACTCTAATAATCATTTAGGGGTTTGAAACAGTGAGTTTCATTGATGCTTAAAAAAATGGATGTGAAAAAGAATTAAATTATCTATGTTACTTAGAAGCTTAATATATATTTATGAATATGTTCTGAATAAACATACGAGTGATTTCTCAAAGTTATGTCCCTTAACCTAGGTCTACCTCCTAAAGGTATAGCATAAGTGTTTGGTCTAGAACATCATACGCCAGTCTGCTCAAAGGAATCCAATTTCTCAATTTCATGCTTGCTTGTAAATTGTTACATATATAATGGAAATAATGTTTTAATGATTTGTTTTCGTGTAAAAATCAAAATAAGTATACCATGAGTTGGACATATGGGTATGTATCCTCTGATGCAGTTGATTTATGCATGTGCACCTGAAGACACTCCTATTTTTTTAGGGGTTTACACCGATACTGCTTTTGAATTATGTTCTGTTGGTTTCGACCTCTTCATTTATGTGTTTTGCTTGTATGAGATCCTTATATTGCAATGCATTCTGGATTAATTATGTTCGGCTGTTGTTTCGGTATTCATTTTGGAATTTAATTATGCACTATTTGAGCACATATTAAACAGAAAAGTATATTTGATGCATCTATCTATTAACTATGGTTATTTTAGCCATAATAAAACGAAAAACAATTCTTGGTTTCATTATAAAGTTTCAGGTTTTAGGTACTAACATCATCTATAACCAATTCTTTTTCTATAAACTGAACAGGTTTCTTCGCTTCAAGGATCTGTTTCTTCACAAAGATTTCCGTTTGTTTTCTGTCATTAGTTGATGGCAGGTATGGCTTTCCATCATCTGATCCTTGAATACCTCGATATTCCTGTTGTTTTTCTTTGCCGACATCAACAATGGCAGCAGTTTTCTGTGATTTACTTGTCGTTTTGCTGTTTTCTGTCGTGCTTTTGCCCTGCATTTTAGGCCGGAAACGCAGGGATTCATCTGATTTAGAACCCAGATCAGGTTTATTTGACGACAAATGGTGTGGGGCTACCATACCTATTTTGGTTGTTAATTCAGATATGGGTTTAAGCGCAAAAGAGAGGCCTTCCATTGTTTTCTCTGTCCATAGCCTGTGTTCGGGTTTACAGAATGGTTTGACAGGATCGTCTGCTGTGTTCAATGATGACCCAATCCCAACATCTATATCTCTGGATGTAGTTGGACAGTCCATGTCTTGCATTGATAGTGTTGTGGAAGGCTTACGGAAAGTCGGTTTGCTTTCACCCAGATGATTACTTTCATAAATCCTACAAAACGGAAGATATATTCAATTCATTTTGCTGAAATATATCATATCAACTACAAAGTGACAACTACTCATTGATATAAAAGCTTTGTGAAAAGGTGTATGGTTATATTTATTGTGATTGGAAATTAAAGTTAAAAACTTACCTCGAATGTTTGTGACATGACGCTATAGTCACTTCCGTTGACAATATTTGATAACAAAACAGTCATTTTCAGCCTGGAAACCGATCGGGGTAAAAATAAAACGGAAAAAATTAATATTATGATTTTTAAAATTATTTGAAGAAAATTATGGCATTTGTTTTTCAGCTTTGGAAATTAAAGAAGGCCCTCGACAATAAGACATTTCCGCTTCTATAAAAACGCAAAGAAATGAATTTTAAATATACAGAAATTATCAGTGATATGCTATAAAATGAGGACTCATAAATTACCAAATAAGTTATATGCTTAGTGAGTCTAGTGTAAGTTGTTTTACAATAACTTGACATAAAACATTTCTATTTTAATTGTATTTTTGATTCTCAATTTCTTGCCTATGAAAATGTTTCTATCTTGATACCCACTATTCTTCCCTCCAGACATTTCATACCTCCTCATCTCAACTTTTTTTCTCAATACTTTCAAATAGAAATTTTTAAACAATAAACCCAACTATCTTTCCCTATGGAAATTTTTACATTCTAGTCTAAGTGTACTTTCACTTTCATATCCTGATCCCCACTTTCCTTTCCTATGGACAATATATAACCCCTTCCCATTATAATTCCAATTGGATTTGAATACACCCTTATTCCACAATTCTTTCCTATGGATTTTCATACATCCATATCCCATCTAGTCTTCCCTCTGGAAATTTCATACGCCCTGTTCTATGGAAATTCATAGATCCTGATCCTCTGTATTCTTCCCTCTGAACATTTCATACACCCCGATCCCTACTATCCTTTCCAGTGGACATTACTTCTATACCTAACTATTTACATTACATTCATTCCGTGTCTCACAATTCTTTCCTAGATGGATATTTATACACTGTGATCCCCACAACTAGTCCTTCCTATGGAAATTTCATATACCCTATGGCGGGTGTCTTAAAAGAAGCAGGAGATGCTTACTCTGTCGGTGCACCTGATCTCACCCATGGTTTTTTATTGGGTGCGTGTTGTTCATCTTTGTGTGTGTGTCTTCATTTTTCTTTTCTGTGCCGTACTCGTGTTGTGTCCCTGTTTCTTTTTTGTTTCCGATGTTGCCATTGTCCTTGGATTATTCGTTTTGGATTGACGGTTCGGTTCTCACTTACTCTACATTCACTAGTGACTACACATTCACTATTAACATTTTATACATCCTGATTTCATTATACATTTGAGATTCCACATATTTTGATCCCCACTTTACTTTTCTAAGGACATTTCATAGATCCTGATTATCACCACTATCATTTGTCGTGTACCATCCATACTCCCTTATCCAACTTCACTTCCCGACAGACATATATCCTTTTCCCCATCAAAAACTGCAGTAAGATTTTCGAACTTTACTGGCTTTATTGTTTTTCCAAAGCATTATAGTTTTTGCCAAATTACGCCTAATTTATCCATTGCACAGCTTACTTTATCCATGACATTATATACATATTTAAAGTAAAGTCAAGAATTCGACTAAAATCATATTAATTATGTTACATACTTTCATGGATAAAGATTGGTTAATAGATCCCCACGAAAACTTAAATTCTATAGGGAGACAATTGATCTGAAAATTTTATTCACTTGAATTAGTTCATTTCATTTTTCTCGCAAAAACTAAAAATTACTCTCAAATGCAAATAATTTTAAGTATGCAAAGAAACATCCTTAGATGCAGCTACAAAACTTTTCACCGATTATAAACGTTGAACAGCATGATTTGTAACTAGTAATTGGATGAACATTTCATTGACTTACGAACTGTCAAAGGCAGTTGCTGTGAGTGGAATTTGGACACTGCCGCAATGGAAGGGGAGTTTGGATGAACATCTCATTGACTTACGAACTGTCAAAGGCAGTTGATGTGAGTGGACTCTGGACACTGCCGCAATGGAAGGGGAGTTTGGATGAACATCTCATTGACTTACGAACTGTCAAAGGCGGTTGCTGTGAGTGGACTCTGGACACTGCCGCAATGGAAGGGGAGTTTGGATGAACATCTCATTGACTTACGAACTGTCAAAGGCAGTTGCTGTGAGTGGACTCTTGACACCGCCGCAATGGAAGGGGAGTTTAGATGAACATCTCATTGACTTACGAACTGTCAAAGGCAGTTGCTGTGAGTGGACTCTAGACACTGCCGCAATGGAAGGGGAGTTTGGATGAACATCTCATTGACTTACAAACTGTCAAAGGTAGTTGCTGTGAGTAGACTCCGGACACTGCCGCAATGGAAGGGGAGTTTGGATGAACATCTCATTGACTTACGAACTGTCAAAGGCATTTGTTGTGAGTGGACTCCGGACACTGCCGCAATGGAAGAGGAGTTTGGATGAACATCTCATTGACTTACGAACTGTCAAAGGCAGTTGTTGTGAGTGGACTCCGGACACTGCCGCAATGGAAGGGGAGTTTGGATGAACATCTCATTGACTTGCGAACTGTCAAAGGCAGTTGCTGTGAGTTGACTCCGGACAATGCCGCATTGGAAGGGGAGTTTGACGCACCATAAAACCAGTTTAACCATTTCTTTTGAAATGCCGTACCAAGTCAGGACCTTTGCGGTCGGCAATTTTTCCGGTGGTTTCCAACTGATTTGTCTTTTTGTCTCATGGACTTCGGCTCTTGAGAACTCTGTTCGGTAATTTTGTTTCTACCCCCATTTACGTAGAACTGTCTAATGTCAGCGTTACTCATTTCAAGTAATTTTTTGAAATAACATTCTATGCGCCAAAAGAAATTGTATCTATATTATACCAACCACTTATTATATCCAGGATCAATCTTGCTTGGTCGTTTGTTTCTATAGTAACGCCTGATTAGAAGACCACACATCACTAGAATCAACACTACACCCAGAGTCAATAAAAAAGTCTTTGCAGCATTCAAATTACATTTTTGGTAACCAATCATATTCTGACAGTCATAGAACACGGAACATGGGTTAGGATTGCATTCATTAATATCAGTTTCACACCACTCCCCAGTGTATCCGACATCACAGTTACATTTATATCTATTAAATGTGTTAGCTCGCTCTGTGTCGTCACACTGAGTAGACGTTTTATTGACACAATCACCATGAATACACGGCGATATCAAGATATACGTATTCACTTCTAGGTTTTTGGTTGTTGATTTTGATTGGTCAAATCCTCTAGCATAGAAAACGGTTCTTCCATAAAATGCTTTGTCTACCGATAGCGTCAGTTTGTATATCTTTTTATATACCCCTCTAAATTCAGATTGTATAAAGGAATAATTACTTAGTAATGTATTGTTCATTCTACTTGTGTAGTTTATTTCATTCATGGACGGATCTGTAAAATCCACATCGTAAAGAGTCACATGACCAAGGTCATGTGATTTAGAAATATTTCCTTCCAATAAAATGTTTATGATAATTTTCCCTTGCATTTCATATTCCTCAAATTTTAAATGAGATTCAAAGGGAAGAATTTGTGGTGCATCGTTCATAGGAAAAACAGTTATAGAAATATTTCTAACTGATGATAACGGATGAAATGGAGGAAGGAGACCCGTTTCAACTGCCTTTATAATAACGAAATCAACGCCATGAAAATTGTCATCAGGACGATAATAAATTTCACCATCAGAGGTTATATTAATGATTCCATGTTCAGGTTGCTTAGTGATCGTAAATTCGACAGTATCATTTTCATCATCAATATATTGGATGATGCCTTGTCCATAAAAGTCATGGATTGAATCAGATATATTAGAGGCACGTCCATGGCGACTAATGGTAATATTTCGCATGTCCTCACTTATGAACAGTTCTGAAGTAATAATCCGAGGAGGAGTGTTTGGTGCACGTCTGGACATTACAATTAGTGACCACATTCGTGGGACCTGAACTGTAGGAACCGTCGCTGATCTTTTACGTCGGGTCTTCTCATAAACTGATTTTGTAAAAACATCTTTACATACCTACATACAAAAAATCACAATATTATATTATGAGGTTGTAATTATAATTGGGAATAATGGAACTCAGAGAAATACGAGGAGGCAATAAAAAATAAATAAAGAGCCAACTTGATAAAGTCTTTTCTTAATTCAAATCCTACTTTGTTTGATTTCCTTTTGCAAAATAACTAATCTAAAAACAATTAAATTTGTGATACAATGACAAAAAAGAATGGAAATGCAAATTTTCGTTGATGCTTTTGAATTAAAAATTTGGAAAATGAAAGTGATTACATTTGGAAGAATCTAATAATGACGATCAATATCAATCGACTTATACCTTCGTCTTAAATAAGCCATGTTCAAAGTCTGTACTATCCTGCGCACTGCTACATACATCATGAGGATGTTTCCAAACTTCATCATCTGAAACATATTACACTTAAAAGTTTTGAAATTGTAAAATACTTATTAGATTTGTTGACAAAACACTATTGCTTGAATAATACAAAGCAATACGATATTATAAAGACTTATTAATAGTATAGTATTTTAATCTAAATGAACCCAAATAACAAATATTTGTTTGTAAAATAAACATGCAAATTATAAAGATCTAATATTAAGTATCTAATCTTCGTTTGGGAGTCTGTATAAGAAAGAGGTTCGAAATTGGTAATTTTATAGAAAGAATAAGGGAAATAAGTTCGTATTTTTCCAATCCTTGTTAAACAAAATTGGTGACCTCTAGTTTCCATTTGAATTTCCAAAGACGCCAATTACACCTCTTCTTGAGCTGCAATAAGAGCTATCATTATATTTTACTAAGTAAGAGAAGATTTAATTGGTTGAAAGCAATCATGTGACTTCAAAATAACCCAGATGTTTTAGAAAACAATCTCGATATGACAACACTGCGGGAACAACCCTGTTGTTTTTCCGCTGAACAACCCGGATATGACGTCACAGAGAGAAACAACCCTGTAGAATCTAAAAATCACTAGCAGATTACATCAGTCTTCTTTGTGATATTAAATAATAAGAACTCTTGATTTGGAATTAATGAATCTGTTTAAAATATAATAAAACAATTATGGCCCTCTGTTGACTTGAGACATCCAGATTTGTCAACACGAGGAGGGAGGTGTTTCCCGAGGGCTCTGCCCTTAACAGCGGGCCATAATTGTATATTGCTTTATTCATATCTAGAAAATTAACATATTACTTTACACCTGAATGGCATATAACATCTGGTTATTTATGGATGATTATGATGGAAATACAAATTTTTGAAATTCCATAGTATCGCTAATAGTGCGACATTGCCGTTGTGCCTGTAGCTTCAATATAGTTCTTAACTTTGTGATATGAAGGTAAATGGAAAAGTTTAGTTATGATCAGATGATATACCCTGAATTTAATTCCACCCCTGATCGACATCACTCGTACAGACACTACCCAAGAATGTTATCTTCAACGGTTGAAAAACAATAAAAATTGAAAATTGTTAAAATTGACATACCTTTATCCCAGTAAATTAAGGCAGGTAGATCTGTGTTCGTATCATACAAACTCTTATCAAATTTCACAGTGATATCGATTTCTGTTAAACCTTCCAATGACGCAGATGGTGAAAGATAGAACATCAGCCCAGCATATTTTTTGAACCTGAAATTTCAATATATTTTGAATTTATGTAAATATGAAATAGCAACATATGTAAGCTATTCTTGATTTGAGATATATGCATTGAACGTGATATCGAAGACTCTCTACGGTAATTTTAATATATCCTGTAGTGTACTTTTACATCTCAACATTCCGAGTGAATTCTTAGATATAAAAAATAGACATATTTATTTCTGGTCTGGAATCAGTTACATTACAATGTAACACCATCTATTTTTAAAAATAGTTATGTAAAAAATGATTAAAATTGTCTATGCAATACAAAATGTTTAGAGCAAATATAGATAGGTTTACTGGACAAATACGGCCAAGCAGGCCCAATATGGATTTACTGGCTCAATATGGATTTACTGGCCCAATACGGGTTAACTGGCCCAATACGGCCAGGCCCAATACGGACTTCCGATTCATTAAGTTCTTCAACAAAATGGCGGCAATATCATGAACAGAACATAGTTCCATGTGAATAATCTGCTAAGCTGTTACAATTTAAATCAATCGTACATTTTTTACTGCGATTTATTTTTAAAACGGAGATTCAGTTTCATTTCCGGGATCCGATTCCGTATTTCTACACTCAATAAGCAGAAGTTCAAGGACATCAATGATAACGCTGGTTTGTTGCTCGGGGGTTACTTTCTATATATTAGCATACGGGGATGTGCATTTTTTTCGGGTCGCTTTTTGTCAGGTCTTAGTATTGATTTGGGGCACTTTTTTTCAGGATTTGGTATAGATTTGGGGTATCCTTTTAAATGCATAAATCAATTTTGGGTCTATATTTCATAACTTAAATATATTTCACACAAAGGAAGAAGTGATAAAAATGTTAGAGTTTTTGATCGACAATATATTTGTCCAGTTTGGAGGACTTGTTTTTCAAGAGACCATTGAAATTCCAATAGGCACAAACTGTGCACCTCTTTTAGCCGATCTGTTTCTTCACTCTTATGAAG